>JAXQQM020075992.1:0-251971 GCA_034641835.2 Pinus albicaulis
CTAGGTTCTAGCGCCCAGGTCACATGGAGAATTGGTTTTGGGGCTAAGTGAAGGGGGCTAGGCCTGTCATAAGGTGGAAAGTGGGTTTTTTTTGTTTTTTTGTTTTTGGCCCGTTTTAGTGCATTTTAAGGCCACCCAAGGGTAACAATAGGGGGAATAAGGGCTTTTAAACCAAACAAGGGGTATGTGTATGGTTTAGAGGGGATTTTGGGAAGGTTTGGAAGGACTAGGGAGGGATTTTGGGGTGAAAGGGAGGCTTTGAAAAAGGGTAAAAAGGGATGACATGGAGAATTCTGCAGGGGTACAAGGGGCAAATGAAGGCCTTTTGGAGCACAATTTTTTACAATCAGTGAGGCTCATTGACTTAAGAACAACAGAGGGAAATAATAAAAAGGGTAGAGGGTATGAGGAGGCTTTCAAGGATGATGTGTTTTCAGGGGAAATGCATTCCTTGAAAGCTCATAGAACACCTTAGCCCCTGTTTGCTTTGTCAAAAAATTCACAGGGGGCTAACAGACCCAACTTTGGAATGGACTCAATGGCTACATTTTTGAATCGGGTGTAGTTGCCATGAGCTTGTGAAGGTGTTGGCTTGATCTAGGAACTACACTGTGAGTTAGGTAGTAGGTTGGGCAGGGTGGGTCATCAAGAGGGTAATCCATTTATTTCCCGTGTCTTCGCCAATCCGTTGTAGTGTCTCTAAGAGATCCTAGGCTAGTGGCTTGAAGTCATAGAGCAAGCTCTTGATTTTTCTCGATCCATCCCCAATTTATTGGACTTGGATTTTGAGGTTTCCACCTATACTAAGAGCTCCTTCCGTTGAGTTTTTTCTTTGGTAGCCATGGATTGGTTGAAGAACTTATTAGCCTATTAGCGCAGGGGGTAAACCAGTTGATTCCTCTTGGCCAGGGATATTGACCAGTCGTGAACTTATGCTAAGAGTCTCTTAGCTTCCTTCGTAGCTTGAATGATAAAGGCTTTCAGGAAACTCGCTTCTATGATTTTATGTTCAATCTCACTAGCATACTAGGAGGCAGGATCTAGTAGTGCCCTTTGAGTGGCGACAATACCTCATTTTAGCTCTCTATTAGCTGAGACAAGATCAGTGCAAGATACTTTTATGTGGCTAAAACATTCTAATAGAGTGTAGGTGTAAAAGTCTTCCAGGGCATCCCTGACTATCTCGACAACCGAGGGCCAGAGATCTTTGAACTTCATAGCTATTTCGTCGACCTAAATTTACAAATTATGCTTTTCCTAGATTATTCGGTCTCATTTTGCTCAAGGAGAAATAAATTTTTGCTGCTACTGATCATGTTCATTTTCCACGCCTCCACGTGGCATGTATTCAGTTGAATGAAATTAGACAAATGATTCGAATACCAACTCTGGAGTTCATTAGGGTTCATAGTAGTGGGTTTGGGGAATTTACTCTACAATGGTTGGTCGTTGGCAACTGATTCTTCATATTTCCCTTGGGGTGAGTTTTCTTGCTGCGAGGGCTCAGTGGTGTGAGGACTGATGTGGGATGGGTTGGATTGCGATGGTGGAAATGAGGCGAGATTGATGGTTTGGGGCAGTGTGTGAATGGTTTCTGGTCTCGAGTTCTCATTGTTGATGGGATGAATAGTTTCCATGAATGGGTCATGCCCCAGTAGTAGAGTTAATGAGGACGTAGTAATGAATCTTGTGATTGTGGCAGAAGTTGTGAGAACCTCATTAGTAGTTTCTACAATGGGTAGTATTATGGAATTGATCTCTATATTTGTTTCTGCATCGAGGTGGTTACTAGATGGAGGAATGTATAAAATAGTGGCTAAAGTGAAGGTTGTGTTGAAGTTTTCAACAAGAAACAATGAAATTGGCATCCGGAAAAAACATCCATGATCCTAGTGAAAATTAAGCACCTACACTAGGGTGGGGCCCACAGAGGCTATTTTTAGGTGTATTTCTATTTTATAGATGTATGGTGCATGTCTATCTATAGATGCATGTCTATCTTTATTATCCCTTAATTTAGATGGAAAATAAATTGTAATATATTCTCAATGTGGACTTGGAAATAGTTAACTGAAGTGGAAAATCAGTTAGCTAAGTGAATTTCGAGTTAAGAGGTTGGTTGGTGGGACATGCAGAGTGAATTGAGTTGTAACTGCGTGATTCTAGTTGTAACAGAGTTGGAAGTGCAGCAGTGCAAGAGTTGTGCAAGTTGTAAATTAGTTTAACCTAGTTAAGTGAGTTAAAGTCAGTTGTGCTAGTTGTAACTGCAGATACAATAGTGAGAGATCAAGTGAATTAAATATTAATTAATTAAAATGTAGTGATCTCACATGCAACTGATTTTTTACTATTATTTACTACATGCATGTAAGATCCAATGGAGACCCAGTTGAGTTCTAGGTGAAAGGGAAGATAACTATTAGTTGTGACATTATCTGCTTGAACACATGCAAGCACACACACATTGGATGAGCCCATGATATTTATGTAGTAAAGGCAGGCAAGGCAGGAAAGGAAACCATTATTCGAGGTTATTTACCATTAGGGATTGCGTAGCAGAGGTAGGCTGTCTGGAGACAGTAAATTGAGCAAGTGATTTGCCAATTTTTGTATGACAGCGTGAGACAATTAGTTGATGTACTGAGGAATCTTGTGATTGGAGTTTTGTATGTAATTTTTTCATGATCCATGATATAATATATTGGGGTTTTTAGATGTAAGCTTTCCCTGGGAAATTATCTGTGTTATGTGTGATTGATATTTCTTCATGATATTGTAATTGGCAATTGTTTTTTTAATTCCGCAAAGATTTGTATAAGAGATTCAGTATTTAACTGTAGCAGATTGTTAGATCCAATGAATCCAAGATATACATGCATAATTTATAATTTATACATGGTATCAGAGCACAGTAAATTGTAGAAGTGAAGCAGGAGTTGAGTTTGTTGGTGGATAGAATTCGAATTTGAAGAAAGACTTTCTTGGTGCTACAACTGATTCAAGATTGAAATTCCTTTCAATGGATTGAGGTTAGAGTATGCAGTCGAGGGAAGCTCAAACCAAATTTCTTGGAAGGACAATATGGAGGCGGTACTCGAAGACAATGGCTTGAAGGAATTCATTGAAAAAGATGTTCCTAAGCCAGATGTTGCCAATCATGCATTGGAAAAATAAAGTGGCAAAGGCGAGGAGGATCCTGTTGGAGGGAGTATGAGACCACATTGTCTCAAGCCTCCATAGGAAAGCCACACCATATGCTATGTGGAAGGATTTAACAGATCTATTCCAAAGAAACAATGACCATGGGAAATTGGCGCTCAAATATAAACTCAGGAAGATCAAGATGGAAAAGAATGACACTATTCTGGTATACTTAACAAAGTTTGTCCAATGTCAGGATGAGCTTGGGAGTGTATTAATAACTATTGTTGATGATGATTTGGTGAGTTTGGCTCTCCTAAGACTTCCTAATAATTGGCACAGTTATGAAGACTCTGTCAATGGACAAGAAAAATTGCCAGATTGGGAACAACTGTGGTCAGATTTGGTGTAGAAGGAGTTTAGGTGGAACACCAGAGATGGCTCTTCTTCAAAGCATGATGATGAAGAGGATTTTAATTTGGTTGCCAAGGTGAAGAAGGGGAAGGGGAAGAAATTCCAATCTAAATCTGAGGCCAATGAAGATGACAAGGAGCACAACATGTCCAAAATGAATTTTTTTCACTGTCACAAGCATGGACATATTGCCACAAATTGTCCACAAAAGAAGAAGAACAAGAAGGCTGATGGAGCTACAGCTAGTGAGACCCTTGCCTTGAAATTTGAGCTTGAATTCTCCTTGATCGCATGCATGGTGTAAAGTGCATTGGGATCAAGGTGGTACTTGGATAGTGTTGCTTCCTTTCACATGACGGGAGACAAGAAAATTTTCAGTGACTTGGAGGAGAAGGATCTCTAGATGCATATTGAATTGGGCGACAATGGATAGTACAATGCTACCGTGATTGGTACCATTGCCTTTTAGAGGGGTTCAGGTAAACTCTTTCAATTAAAAAATGTAATGCATGTACCAGGTTTGAAGAAAAATTCAGTCTCAGTTGCAATGTTAGAGGATAGAGGCTATGATGTTGTTTTCAGTGAATGAAAAGTTTTCCTGCGACACAAAGCAATAGAGAAAGCCAAGAATATTGGGATTCGAGTTAAGAATCTCTATAGACTTGATTTAGATGCGATTTCTATAGAGCTTCCTACCATTGGGAAGTGTGATAAAGTCATGCGATTGACCCTTGAGAGGGAGCTGGATTTGCATGCAGGTAAAAGTGAACCTCAAGATGTGGAGCAGTCACATATGGAGGATCATGGGGTGGGAGCAACCACTCATGCAGAGAAATTCTGATCCATATGGGCAGAGGGACTGCATGCATCTATAACACCAGGTGAGAGGTGGGGCAACATGCATGAATAATCCCAACAAGAAATTTTGGGCAGGATCCTAGAGATGGTGGGTCTCATGGATCGAACTTGGCTACGAGGAGCCCACAGTAAAACAATAGCAGGATCAGTTGGATTGATTCATTTAGATGTCATGAGGACATGAAATCAAAGTGATAGTGTCATATACTAGAGCGCAGATCAGAGTTGGTAGAAAGTGTAGAGTGCATGGATGCAACAACATGGAGGATCCAGTAGACATGTGCAGTAGCTAGCAGCAAGTCAGAAGACTTTGATGACATATGTGTTATACTGATTCAGTTATTTGGAGGCTATTCAATTTTGGAAGTGTTTCATGCAAAGGTTGCATATGCGATAAACACAAGCGGATTGTTGCATGCAAAAGTTGCATGTGCAAGAAAAACTAAAGAAGTGTTGCATGCATGAGTTGCATGTTGCATGCAATGACATTCCTTTCTTGTTGAGAGGGAGTGTTGAAGTTCGCAACAAGAAATAGTGAAATTGGCATCTGGAAACAACATCCATGATCCTAGTGAAAATTAAGCACCTACACTAGGGTGGGGCCCACACAATCTATTTTTAGGTGTATGTCTATTTATAGATGTATGGTGCATGTCTATTTATAGATGTAGGTCTACCTTTATTTTCCCTTAATTTATATGGAAAATAAACTGTAATCTATTCTCAATGTGGACTTGGAAATAGTTAACTGAAGTGGAAAATAGTTAGCTAAGTGAATTTCGAGTTAAGAGGTTGGTTGTTGGGACATGCAGAGTGACTTGAGTTGTAACTGAGTGATTCTAGTTGTAACAGAGTTGGAAGTGCAATGGTACATGAGTTGTGCAAGTTGTAAATCAGTTTAACTTAGTTAAGTGAGTTAAAGCCAGTTGTGCTAGTTGTAACTGCAGATACACTAGTGAGAGATCAAGTGAATTAAATATTAATTATTTCACATGTAGTGATCACACATGCAACTGATGTTTTTACTATTATTAATTACATGCATGTCAGATCCAGTGGAGACCCAGTTGAGTTCTAGGTGAAAGGGAAGATAACTATCAGTTGTGACATTATCTTCTTGAACACATGCAAGCACACACACATTGGATGAGCCCATGATATTAACGCAGTCAAGGTAGGCAGTGAAACCATTATTCAGGGTTATTTACCATCAGGGATTGCACAGTGGAGGTAGGTTGTCCGGAGACAGTAAATTGACCAAGTGATTTGCCAATTTTTGTATGATAGTGTGAGACAATTAGCTGATGTACTGAGGGCTCTTGTGATTGGAGTTTTGTATGTAATTTTTTCATGATCCATGATATAATATATAATAGAATATAGTGGGGTTTTTAGCTGTAATATTTCCCCGGGAAATTATCTGTGTTGTGTGTGATTGATCTTTATTCATGACATTGTAATTGGCGATTGTGTTTTTAATTCCGCAAATATTTGTCGAAGCGATTCAGTATTTAACTTTAGGATATTGTTAGATCGGGTGAATCCAAGATATATGTGCATATTATATAATTTCTATAGGTTGTTAGTGGTGATGGATTGCGCAACCTTAGGGATACGACAGAAGTGGAAGGCATATTTTCGTTAGTGATAGGCATGCTAGTGTGAGATTGGGGTTCCTCTCCAGTAAGATAAATAACTAGAGTAGAGGTGGTTCTAACCTTATTATTAGGAATCGATGGTGGTTTGGTTGTCAGTGGGAAAGTATTCGTGATGGTGGGTTTAGTATGAGAGTGAGGGTCGACTGAGGGAATTGAAGAAATCACAGGGATACAGGTCACATAAACAAGCAGACTTGAACTAATAAATTTAGAAAAGATAGGAAAAGTACTTAATAATGCCCCAAGACCCTCCAAAGTACTGTATAAGGACAATATGTGTGTCTCACTCTTCTTGATGAATGGATTGAGGTGTTCTTTGGCCAAGAGCTTTCCAAAGGAGGTAGGGTTTTATCTGGGTAATGTCTTAGGCACCATTCCTCCAAACAAGTATATATGCTTCCTGTCACAAAATTCTCCAATGATTGCAGGCTAAGATGAGAATTTAATGTGAAACACTTCCTCTAAGGGAACTAATTTATGGGCCCACATTTGAAACGTTTCTGAAATGACACACTTCGGATAAACCCAGGTGTTTCCATGACTTACACCAAACCATATGTATTATGAATATTCATCCAGGAGAATTTTTGTGTAGAAATTATTAAAAGGGATTCAATCTAACCTTGTAATATACTAAAACAAAATATTGAATCCTTCTACAAATTGCGGAAACCAAGTATGATCGCACAATCACATAACAAGTAAGAGAAAGAAATTATCAATCGAACAACACAAGATGTATCTGGGGAAATCAACTGCTCAAAACCACGCTATCTGTATATTGCATAAAGTCAAGACCATGAAACAATACAATATTATTTCCCTCACTGAGAAACCTATGCATTCTACTCACTGTCTCACTCTCCCCTAGGACAAATTAGTCAAATACTTAACCAATTCTCAACATCTATTTGACCACCCTTGCTTATGCATTCCTGGAGTAATTATGTCCCTATTAATAAGGAAACTCCCAAGAATTTATTGCGAAATTCATTCAAGGCATCCTGATGAACTCATGCATGACCTGTATAATTTTCTAATTATACAACTGATAGTTAACTTCCCTTTGAATTCAATCTCAACTGGGATTTCCTTAGAACTAACATGCAACAAATATGTATAGTGAATTATCAGTTAATTGATTGATCACTACTTGTGAATTAAATCATATTTAATTCATTGGACCTATCACTAGCTCATCTCTCAGTTAGAACTATTTTAACTGATTTTAACTCAATTAATTGAGTTAACTAATTACAACTCAAAAATAACTGTAACTGGACCCCCTAAAATCATGGGATAACTCTAAATGCCTCCTCTCTGACCGTCAACTCAAATTTCCTAAGCTAACTAAGTCTTCCTGACTTTAAACATTAATACAAGTTGTCATGAGATGAAATTACAATTTCTCTTCCAATTTAATTAAGGGAAAATTAAATTAGAAGCCCCATTGGGTGCCATTTCTTGGTTCCATTTCAATATTTCTTGTTGCCATTTTCAACTCTCCCTCTCAACAAGAAAGGAATTAAATCTATCCTGATCTAGTACCTTTGGAATGTTCTTCATGCAACACTTTTCTATATTTGTTTGCTCCTGCAACTTCTGAAACTGAAAATCATCCAAACTAAATCAATATGATGCATCTATCATTAGAGTCTCTGACTGCTACTAGTTACTACACTGCCTACTGAACACTTTGTGCTACTGCTAACTTTTCATCCGTTCCATCTGCATTGTTACAAACAATAATTTTCGCTCTAGTATCTGACATCAGTCACTCTGATATCTGAGTGCATTGATCCTATTGATCCATCCTGCTACTATGTAATGTGGACTATTTGTAGCCAAGTCTGATCCATGATACACACCATCTTAATGGGCGCTGCAAAAAATTATTCTCTTGGTATTATGACTTCACATCGCCCCACCTCTCACTTGGAGGTATGGTTGCATGTGCTCCCTCTGCCCATATGGCTCAAAATTCCCCCCTACTTGAGGTCTCTTCTTTAGTGGATGCCTCCACTCGATCTCCTCTCTGCTTCTCTAATTGTGGTTGCTCCACAACCTTCTGAGATTTCTTCTGAGTTTACATGTTGACAAGTAATTTATGGTCCCTCTCAACCACCACGTCTCTAACCTATTTTTTTCTCCTCAAAGGTTTGCATGCATCTTCGACCTCAAGAGCATACAGGTTCTTGAATCACACAATGATCTGCTTCACATGTCCTGTGGTGATATTTCTAAGGAAAACCTTTTCTTTTCTAAATATCACATCATAACCATGGTATTCCAATACCACTACAGAAACAAGATTCTTTTGTAGTCCTAGAACGAAAAAAAACATTTGTTAGTCTGAGAGGGGAGCCAGAATCACTCTGAAAGGTAATTGTACCTATGTCAGTCGTGCTATACCTCTCGTCATCTCAAAACTCTATGTTCTGTTGGAGGTCCTTCTCTTCCAAGTCACTGAAGAGATATATATTCCAAATCATATGGAACAAGGCACCATTGTCGAGATACCACATGCATCCAATTACAGTGCTAACCATGCATGCAATGAGAGTAAAATCAAGCTCAAACTGTGAAGCTAAAGCTTCACCTGCTGCTACAACTGCAACCTCCTTCTTGCTTGCCTTCTATGGACATTTCATGGCATATTTCTTATACTTGTAAAAGTGAAAACACTTGATATTAGAAAAGTATCTCTTTCCCTCTTCGCCTTGGAACTTCTTTCCCTTGGATTTATTTCCTTTTCCTATTAATGAAAAATCTTCTTTGTCTGTGCCATAGGTCCCATCTCTGGTGCTCCGCCTTATCCCTTCTTGTACCAAGTCAGACCATAATTTCTCCTAGTCTGGTAGCTTCTCCCTCCCATTCACAAAGTCCTGGTAGCTATTCCAACTCTTAGGAATTCTTAGAATTGTTAGGCTCACCAAATCATCATGGCCTACTACCACACCAACACTTCCAAGCTCATCTTGACATTGAGTGAACTTCGTCAAGTATTTTGGTATCGTCTCACCCTCCTCCATCTTGATATTTTTGAGCTTGTTTTTCAGCACCAGCTTCATGTGGTCACGGATATTCTGGAATAGATCTGTTAAGGCATTCCACATAGCATATGTAGTTTTCTTTCCATGGAGACTCGAGACAATATGATCTCAAACTCCCTCTAACAATATCCTTCTCACCTTTTCTACATTCTTCTTCCATGCATCAAGAAGTTAAGCATCTACTGCTGCGGGCTAGGGAATATCATTGTCAATGAATGTCTTCAGTCCATTTTCCTCTAGCACTTCCTCCATCCTGCCCTTCCATGCTATCAAATATGAATTTCCCTCAAGGGAATATTCTAGTCTCAAGCCATTGAAAGACATCTTGATCTATCGCTAGTCCTGAAGAATAAATCTTCAAATTCGATGTACCTGTTCAAAACAAACTCTGGTCTTTTCTTGTATAGTGATTCCTGATTTGATACCATGTAGAAATTATTCAAATGGATTCAATCTGATTTTGTAATGTATAAAACAAAATATTGAATCCTTCTACAAATTGTAGAAACCAAATACAATCGCACAATCACATAACAAGTAAGAGAAATAAATTATCAATCGCACAACACAAGATGTATATGGGAAAAGAAACTGCTCAAAACCCTGCTATCTTTATATTGCATAAATTCAAGACCATGAAACAATACAATGTTATTTCTCTCATTCAGAAACCTTTTCACTCTGCTTACTGTCTCACTCTGATCTTGGAAAATTCAGTCAAATACTTAACCAATTGTCAGCCTCTGTCTGACCAGCCTTGCTTACATATTCCTAGAGGAATTATGTCCCTATTAATAAGTAAATTCCCAAAATTGATTTTTCAATTCCTTCAAGGCATATTGATAACCTCATGCTTGACCTGCACAATTTTATAATTATACAACTGATAATTATCTTCCCTTTAACCTCAATCTCAACTGGTCATTCCATATAACTGACATGCAATAGTTATTTATAGTGAATTATTGGTTAAATGATTGATCACTACTTGTGAATTAAATATTATTTAATTCTCTAGACCTATCACTAGCTCATCTCTTAGTTAGAACTAGTCAAGCTGATTTTAACTCAATTAATTGAGTTAACTAATTACAACTCACAAATAATTGTAACTGGACTCCCTAAAATCATGGTAGAACTCTACATGCCTCCTCTCAGACCCTCAAATTGAATTTCCTAAGATAACTAAGTCTTCCTGACTTAGTTAACTAGTATAATTTGTCATGAGATGAAATTACAATTTCTCTTCCAATTTAATTAAGGGGAAATTAAATCAAAAGCCCCCTTGGGGTGCCATTTCAATATTTCTTTTTTCCATTTTCAACATGTTGGGATTCTTGGCCTCTCTTTGGTGACATCCAACATTTTTTGGTAACATATGGAAAAATAAGCTTCATTGATTTCCTTGCTGCAGGGGTCCCCGAATGTCTGCCATGGTGAGTATCTTAATGCAAGGGGTTGATCTTCAGAAACCAAATTCATCTCTCTTCCTTATGGTGGGCACCACTTCTACATTACTAAATAAATATTAATATATCCATAAATAAAAAGAGTTTACCTCTTCACAGGCCTCAAAGAGTTCATTTAATAGAAAACTACAAAAATTTAGTTGTGTGCCTTGCCCAAAAGATTCCGCAACTGATATAGTGTCCAGTGTGCATTCACCTTTTGAGAAATGTCGCATGATATTTCTGGAAATCATATAATAGGAAATTTGATGTTCATCTTATTAATTGGTTTGATCAAGGCACCCTTACCACCACACTCGGTACCGTATGTTAGTGTCAGTCTTTGCAGCCTTCCTCCAGTGATCAAACATGCTCTTACAAGGTGATTTTAAGGTTTCAGGGTCAAATTTTGTCATTTCAGTGAGTCTTCAAGCAAAATTTGGTCACTGGGCATTAGGTCTAGGGTTTGCTTTTACTCTTGTCAAAGTTGTCCAAATGTTGGTCCATGTCACCATTCAGTTGAGTGTACCATCATTCAGAGGGTTGTCATCATCATGTCAGGTTCCAATGGGTCATTTTACACCTTGTTCATGCTTCAGTTGTGCCTAGGTAAGTTTCATTTCCCTCTCCTAGGGTTTTGAAGGTAATTTCTCTTGGATGGTAAAATCATCATCAAAGCTTGTATCCTGATGTTCATACACCTTCCCCTATCCTTAATGTACCTGATTAAATACTTCCCATCACTGAGATTCCCCAAATTCCCAATTTTCACACAAACCCTAGTTTCCTGCTACAACTTGGCAATTTTCTAGGCTAGGCCTGTGTTTTGCCCTTTTGGACCCCTTCCCCTCACTCAATCTCTGAAATTCCACTTTCCCCTGCTTCCTAACATCCCTCCCTACTTCCCAAAATTTTCTCAAGAATTCAAAAGCCCCTTATCCCCTTCATTTTGCTTCATTTCGACAAATCCCTTGTTCCACACATCGAGATAAGTTTCACTCAAATGCTATTTCAGAGCAATAAAAGATGAATTTTGGAAAACTGAGAGAGTTTTTTGTCCAAAACATGCCAAAGAAGAAAAAAATCCTTCACGTTTTACACAGGTATCATGGTTTTAGAGAAATGTCAAAAATACCGTTGCCTTGGGAGAATTGATTCACCTCTGAAGTGACCTTGGGAAAATCAAGATTTCTCCTAGCTTAGTTGGCCAAATTATTTTATTGATAATTCAAATGATAACTAGACACAAATAGCTTTCCAATGAGCTATCATGAGCTCAATTTGGAGTTGAGGAAGACCTTCAAAAGTTGATTGCAACAACACTCTACCTTGAGGCAGCCTCATTCTGCTCATTTTGACCAGTCTTGGGAGATTTGATTTTTGATAGAGTAAATGAACTCCAAACTGAAAAATTCCACTTGGGTTGGAAATTAGACTCAAAGAGATTTCCAACGAGCTATCACACACCAAATTTGGACACCGGGAAGGCCTCCAAAAGCCTCCTGAAAAATGCACCATTTATGGCGCGGTGCATTGGGTAGGAGCGCGGCGCACTGAAGGTGCGCGGCGCATAGAGCAATTTTTCTCAGTGTAAATTAACACTGGCGTGGCACACCCATTGAGCGCGGTGCATTGGGCTTGAGCATGGCACATAGAGCCTCCAAGCCTAAATTTCATCATTGTCTCCCAATTTTTCAAAATGACTCAACTCTCTTGCTCCAATTAAGTGTTTGTGCGCCCTTGACATTAATTTTAGCTTGTGTTGGCTGTGATTTGAAGAGGAAGATATCAAAGAATGAGTGGTGAAACATAAACCCTATATTTTAATCTGATCCTAAGGGTTTGCAAAGTGGTGGTTAAAAACTTGAATTTTGGTGCTTAAACTCTTATTCAATTGTCATGTGAGCTCTTGTCATTATTGTCATTATTGTCATTGCTACCACTGATTACACTCTCATACCTCTGTCCCATATCCCTCATGCCCTTTTTCTCTAATGTGGTAAGCCTCAAACCCTATCATTCACTTCCCTCCATTGATAAATCTAATCTCCATAACATTCAAGGGCTGCCTTGTGTCTTTGATTTCATTTATATATTCCCATTTTATTGACTCATTCCCACTACTATCACCCATTCCCATTACTTATAAATCCCCAAATCCATGACTCCCCAAACAGTGACTGTCCTCACCACTAAAATTCACTTGACAGTCCACTGTATTCCTTGTGATATTTCTCCACAACATCTATTGTATATATGACACTTTTGGCATTAAAACATACACCAAACTATTTTTCTCATCATACATATATCAGCACATATTTTTCAAACACCTTGCTTTCAGCACCTTGACGGACACATTCATCATATGAGCAAGACAATGATTCCGCCACTGAACTGCATGCACCAGGAGGACACTGAAACGGTGAAAAAGGCCGGATCCACTCCGAATCTTGGCCGAAGCTTCCTTGGCTGAGCATGAGGCATGATGGGGGACCTTCACTCTGAATTTCAGAAAATTTGGAGAAGTTTTTTTCATTTTTGAAAATTTTGGTTGCAAAACAGGTTTTTCCGCCCGACGCGTCGCGCCACCCGATGCGCGCTTATGATTGGGACATCTTCTGGAGGAAAACTTTGCATTTTTGGATTTTTCATGGAAATTTATGCATGTTCAGGAATGCACGAAGCATTTCATCACATTCTGGGCTGCCTAAAGGGCCAAAAACACCATGAAAATCACCTTTCTGCCACCTTTTGCACCAGCAGGAAGTAGTCTTGGGAGATTGAAGTTTTGGAGGGGCAAATGAGCTCCAAATTGGAAAATTCCACTTGGGTTGGATAGCAGACATCCAGGGATTTCCAACAAGCTATCATGAGATCGATTTTGACTTTGGGAAGTGCTCCAAAAGCAGGTCCAAAGTAGCGCAACGCATAGAGGTTTGGAGCGCGGCGCATAGAGGAATTCAACCTATTTTTCACGTTCCAGCTCAGGAATTCGGCCAGTTGTGACTAGTTTCACCTCTTGATGTAATTTTTGATTTAGCTTTATGTAATTTGGTAACCATGATGTAATTTTTGCATGTATTTACTTGTTCTAGATGATTCATTCACAAAAAAGTGAAAATCAAGTGAATGGATCAGTTTCCTAGCTTATAGAGGCAAGTTGTTTGGCTTCCTAGATTTTAGATCTTTGTTTAGAATTGGTTCAAACTGCTCCTAGAAGCATGAGCTCGACCCCTAGAGGCATGGGAAGGGGTTAGACTTGTCTATTTATTGTATTTTCTGAGACACTTTCAGGGTTGGACTCTTGGGAAAATTTTGGCACACTATTGTACATATTTTCTGCATTTTTGGCTAAGGAAAGATCAGAGGTTTTGCAGCACCTGTTGGGATTCTTGTGGCTTTCAGTTTTTGATGGTATTTTCTCTCAGTTATTTGTAATTTCTTTTATGTTTAAAGTATGCCATTCCCTTATTTTGCTTCTGAAACTAAATGAATGAGTAAATGAGGTAGAATTCATTGATTCCAGTGCTCTACCTTTAAATTTGTTTAGTTTTATATGTTTTCTCTAGTTTGGAGAGGATCCTTGTTCTCCCTTGCCCTGTTTAGCTCCTTGTCATTCTGATCCATCCATACACATAATCCAAAGCATAAAGACTACTGCCTACCTTGCCCCAATTCGAATTCTGCGAATATTTGGCCTCATCCCCAAGCCCAAAATTGCCATTCCCATTTTTCCAACAAAAAACCCAAAAAATCAAAATCAAACCTTCCTATCTATTTACTAGCCTAAAATCAGTATCTATTATAGGTCATCTCAGCCCCTTTGAAGACCTTTTGCCGAGATAGACCCAGAGAGAGCCCTCTCCTGTCCTCGTAGGGCTAGCTACGAGGCTGAGATTGGTTTGATGTTACCTTGAATCCTGCTTTCCTTCAGCCTAAGGTAGATTCGAGCGCTAACATAGTGGCGACCATACTGGGGAAGAAAATGGTTTGCTTGTTGGTGTTAATTGTTTTATAAGCTACAGACGGAGCCTGAAGTTAGCCAGGTAGCCTTCGAAACGCTTTTGCTTTGCATTAGCGAAAGTAGATAAACGCTGCTTCAGTCAATCTCCGGTCTAGCTTGTGAACGTGACACTTGACTTCCAATTGCCCCAGTACATGTATCAAGTTCAGATCTGATGGTTGATGGTGGACAATGATCAGACATAAGAAGGCTGAAATCATTCACCTGGTGACTCCAATTCAAAGTAGAGACTCCACTGGAGGACTGACTCTTTCTCTGAGAAAATGGAAAGATCTTACACAAAGTTCAGGTATCTAAAGTGGAATGATATTCAGGATCTAATCTGCTTTCTTGTAAATTACTTCTTCGCTGGTCTTGAAGCTGTCCTGAAAGTTTTTCAGAATTTGTTGTATGATAAAGGTGATCAAAATCTTCACTCGACCTATTCAAAAAGTGTAAATACTGAGTTTCCCTTTGATCCTGGCCTCCTTAATTTTCCCACATCTTATGATGACTCTCTTCAGAGTGATGAGCCTAAAGAAAACAAAACTGATCCCGCAGCTCTTGTACATACCCCTACACCTTGTAAAATTCCAGATCGGTACAAACCTCTTATTTTACCTTCTGTTCTTCATGCTTTCCCTAAAAATTATGACCTATATCTACCAAGATTTGACGGTGAATGTAACAATGTCAATGCTGAGCAACATGTGTAGAATGTTGAGACTTTTCTAGACCTTTTTGAAGTTGATGATGAAGATGTTAGTATTAGGATTTTTTCTCTTTCTTTTCAAGGCCAAGTCAAGAGTTGGTTTAAAGCCCTGCCTGATGCGAGCATCTCATATTTCCAGCAGTTCGTCGAAGTTTTCCTCGACAGGTGGATGATCAGACAGAACTTTTTGTTGATTATAGAAGAGTATAATCAGCTAAAAAGAATGCCAGGGGAGACAGTACAACAATTTTCTGCTAGATTTAACCAAGTATATTTTTCGATGCCAGCTGATATAAGACCTTCTCCTAGATCTGCTCTCTTGCACTACCCGGGTGCCTTTGATCCGGAAATGGAGTTTCATCTGAGAGAAAGGAATCTTGCAACACTTCACGAGATGCAGAACAGTGCAGTAAATGTAGAGGCTCATTTGCTGATCTGAAAGGCAAGGTTGAAAGAGGAAGAGATGAAAAACATAGATCCGGAGGAATTGGCATCTCTAGAGGTAATGCTTGACATGTTGGTAGGTGCAGTAGAAGAGATGATACAAAAGAAAACCACAAAGGATGAGTATAATGTTGAAGCCCATGGCTTGCTGATTGAGGAAGAACAAGTTGCTGATCCAAAACATTTTGTTTCTTATCCCAGTTGTCATAGTGATTGCTTTATAGATCATCTTGAAGAAGAGAGAGTTGTTGATATGACATGTATGCTTGATGATGTGTTGTATACTGATGATTTGCCTCAGTTTGATCAGTATGATGATGATTATGTTCTCCAAACATAAGCTAATCTTGCAGATGAATCAACAGCTAGTTTGTGCGAGGAGGAAGTTCACTTTCAGCAGCTTGAGTACAGTGATCAACCGATGCATATCATCTATGACAATGATGAGGAAAGTGCAGAAAATTTTGAAGTAAGTGAAGGACCTTTGCCTTTTTGTTTTGACTCGTTTCAATTCATCAGAGACAATTTCCATGCAATCTGAAATCAACTGCCAACAAGCCTTGATCTGGACCATCTTGAGGGTAATTAAAACCTTGTTCAAGATTTCTCATATTCAGATTTGCAGCCCTCGAAACCCATTGATTGTCAAGTTGCAGATGAGGACTTGGAAGCTAGCACATATGATCAAATGATACAAGGTGATTCCATACCATTTTGTTTTGAATCATTTCAGTTTTTGAAGAACAAATTGCATAGTAAATATTCAAATGAGCAGCCTGTAAGAAATCAGCAATCTCTCAGTGTTAATGTTGAGGATGAGATAGATAACGAAATTCTTGAGCAGCCTGTAGCATCAGATTTGCAGCCACCAAATGAAATTGAAGGTCAGATTATAGATGAAGGCGTAGAAGCCGAAATACATGATTTAATGATGCAGGAGGATTCTATGCCCTTTTGTTTCGAAGCATTTCAGTTCATAAGGCAGAATCTTCGTAATATCTCTCAAGAAAAACATGAACAGCTGGTAGGATGTCATACAGTTTCAATGGACACATTGCAGCAGTCTTCTCAAGTTTTTGATGATCCTATTGCTGATGTGTTGGATGATGTTTGCAGCCAAAGTCTTTCTCCATTGATTTTATGTAAGGTTGAAACGTGTGCTGATATAGACTTGATCTGGCAGCCAGTCTCTTTGTCATTTTTAGCAAGAGTCTCATCACAAAGCTCAGGTCAAAGTTTGCATTCATGGTACGAAGAGAAGAGAAGTAATCCATTGGATGAGCTAAGTCCTAGTGTGCATTTTGAGATCCTTATGCAGCATGAATTTCAAGATCCTTATGCAGTGTTTTTGGAGGCGGATAGAAAATCAATAGTATTCAACGCATTTGTTCACAAGTTTTCATGGGAGTTGCCTTTCAGTAGTTCTATCTTGTTGCTCATAAGTGAGCACTTGCAGAGAATCCAAACAACAGCTGCAATACTTACATGGTTGCATTGGTTGTTTCATTTCACTTGATCAGGTGATGAATGAAATTGTTAGAGTAGGTCGTATTGAATAAGCTCTATTTTAAGCATTTTTTTAGTTTCTTGGTTGTGTTTAAGTATCGAGTCAGTTTTTAGTTGAGTGAGAGTCAGTTTGTGTCGTCAAGTCATTAGTTTTCAGTTATGCATTTCAGCTTGAGTTTTTGACTCCATTGCCCAATGGATGAAGGCACTGTCTGCTTTCCAAAGATCTGTAGTTCTTGGCACCTCCAAGGAGCTACCATCCCCATTGGAGCCAATGTTAGTGTCAGTCTTTTCAGCCTTCCTCAAGTGATCAAACATGCTCTTACAAGGTGATTTTAAGGTGTCAGGGTCAAATTTTGTCATTTCAGTGAGTCTTCAAGAAAAATTTGGTCACTGGGCATTAGGTCTAGGGTTTGCTTTTACTCTTGTCAAAGTTGTCCAAATGTTAGTCCATGTCACCATTCAGTTGAGTGTACCATCATTCAGATGGTTTTCATCATCATGTCAGGTTCCAATGGGTCATTTTACACCTTGTTCATGCTTCAGTTGTGCCTAGGTAAGTTTCATTTCCCTCTCCTAGGGTTTTGAAGGTAATTGCTCTTGGATGGTCAAATCATCATCAAAGCTTGTATCCTGATGTTCATACACCTTCCCCTTTTCTTAATGTACCTGATTAAATACTTCCCATCACTGAGATTCCCCAAATTCCCCATTTTCACACAAACCCTAATTTCTTGCTACAACTTGGCAATTTTCTAAGCTAGGCCTGTGTTTTGCCCTTTTGGACCCCTTCCCCTCACTCAATCTCTGAAATTCCACTTTCCCCTGCTTCCTAACATCCCTCCCTACTTCCCAAAATTTTCTTAAGAATTTAGAAGCCCCTTATCCCCTTCATTTCGCTTCATTTCGACAAATCCCTTGTTCCACACATCGAGATAAGTTTCACTCAAATGCTATTTCAGAGAAATAAAAGATGAATTTTGGAAAAATGAGAGAGGTTTTTGTCAAAAACATGCCAAAGAAGAAAAACCTCCTTCACTTTTTACACATGTATCATGTTTTTATAGAAATGTCAAAAATACCGTTTCCTTGAGAGAATTGATGCACCTCTGAAGTGACCTTGGGAAAATCAAGATTTATCCTAGCTTGGTTGGCCAAATTATTTGCTTGATGATTCAAATGATAACTAGAGACAAAGCTATTTCCAATGAGCTATCATGAGCTCAATTTGGAGTTGAGGAAGACCTTCAAAAGTTGACTGCAACAGCACTCTACCTTGAGGCAGCCTCATTATGCTCATTTTGACCAGTCTTGGGAGATTTGATTTTTGACAGGGTAAATGAACTCCCAACTGAAAAATTCCACTTGGGTTGGAAAGTAGACTCAAAGAGATTTCCAAAAATCTATCACACGCCCAATTTGGACACCGGGAAGGCCTCCAAAAGCCTCCTGAAAAATTCACCATTTATGGTGCGGCGCATTGGGTAGGAGCGCGGCGCACTGAAGGTGTGTGGCGCATAGAGCAATTTTTCTCAGTGTAAATTAACACTGGAATGACGCACCCATTGAGCACGGCGCATTGGGCTTGCGCGCGGCGCATAGAGCCTCCAAGCCTAAATTTCATCATTGTCTCCCAATTTTTCAAAATGACTCAACTCTCTTGCTCCAATTAAGTGTTTGTGCGCCCTTGACATTAATTTTAGCTTGTGTTGGCTGTGATTTGAAGAGGAAGATATCAAAGAATGAGTGGTGAAACATAAACCCTATACTTATATTGTAATCTGATCCTAAGGGTTTGCAAAGTGGTGGTTAAAAACTTGAATTTTGGTGCTTAAACTCTTATTCCATTGTCATGTGAGCTCTTGTCATTATTGTCATTATTGTCACTGCTACCACTGATTACACTCTCATACCTCTGTCCCATATCCCTCATGCCCTTTTGTTCCCATGTGGTAAGCCTCAAACCCTATCATTCACTTCCCTCCATTGATAAACCTAATCTCCATAACATTCAAGGGCTGCCTTATGTCTTTGATTTCATTTATATATTCCCATTTTATTGACTCATTCCCACTACTATCACCCATTCCCATTACTTATAAATCCCCAAATCCCTGACTCCCCAAACAGTGACTGTCCTCACCACTAAAATTCACTTGACAGTCCACTGTATTCCTTGTGATATTTCTCCGCAACACCTATTGTATATGTGACACTTTTGGCATTAAAACATACACCAAACTATTGTTCTCATCATACATATATCAACACATATTTTTCAAACACCTTGCTTTTAGCACCTTGACGGACACATTCATCATATGAGCAAGACAGTGATTCCGCCACTGAACTGCATGCACTAGGAGGACACTGAAACGGTGAAAAAGGCCGGATCCACTCCGAATCTTGGCCGAAGATTCCTTGGCTGAGCATGAGGCATGATGGGGGACCTTCACTCCGAATTTCAGCAAATTTGGAGAATTTTTTGTCATTTTTGAAAATTTTGGTTGCAAAACAGGTTTTTCCGCCCGACGCGTCGCGCCACCCGATGCACGCTTATGATTGGGACATCTTCTGGAGGAAAATTTTGCATTTTTGGATTTTTCATGGAAATTTATGCATGTTCAGGAATGGCTGAAGCATTTCATCACATTCTGGGCTGCCTAAAGGGCCAAAAACACCATGAAAATCACCTTTCTACCACCTTTTGCACCAGCAGGAAGTAGTCTTGGACAATTGAAGTTTTGGAGGGGAAAATGAGCTCCAAATTGGAAAATTCCACTTGGGTTGGATAGAAAACATCTAGGGCTTTCCAACGAGCTATCATGAGCTCAATTTTGACTTCGGGAAGTGCTCCAAAATCAGGTCCAAAGTAGCGTGACGCATAGAGCTTTGGAGCGCGACGCATAGAGGAATTCAGCCTATTTTTCACCTTCCAGCTCAGGAATTCGGCCAGTTGTGACTAGTTTCACCTCTTGATGTAATTTTTTATTTAGCTTGATGTAATTTGGTAACCATGATGTAATTTTGGCATGTATTTACTTGTTCTAGATGATTCATTCACAAAAAAGTGAAAATCAAGTGAATGGATCAGTTTCCTAGCTTATAGAGGCAAGTTGTTTGGCTGCCTAGATTTTAGCTCTTTGTTTAGAATTGGTTCAAACTGCTCCTAGAAGCATGAGCTCGACCCCTAGAGACATGGGAAGGGGTTAGACTTGTCTATTTATTGTATTTTCTGAGACACTTTCAGGGTTGGACTCTTGGGAAAAGTTTGGCACACTATTGTACATATTTTCTGCATTTTTGGCTAAGGAAAGATCAGAGGTTTTGCAGCACCTGTTGGGATTCTTGTGGCTTTCAGTTTTTGATGGTATTTTCTCTCAGTTATTTGTAATTTCTTTTATGTTTAAATTATGCCATTCCCTTCTTTTTCTTCTGAAACTAAATGAATGAGTAAATGAGGTAGAATTTATTGATTCCAGTGCTCTGCCTTTAAATTTGTTTAGTTTTATATGTTTTCTCCAGTTTGGAGAGGATCCTTGTTCTCCCTTTCCCTCTTCAGCTCCTTTTCATTCTGATCCATCCATACACATAATCCAAATCATAAAGACTACTGCCTACCTTGCCCCAATTCGAATTCTGCGAAGATCTGGCCTCATCCCCAAGCCCAAAATTTCCATTCCCATTTTTCCAACAAAAAACCAAAAAAATCAAAATCAAACCTTCCTATATATTTACTAGCCTAAAATCAGTATCTATTATAGGTCATCTCAGCCCCTTTGAAGACCGTTTTCCGAGATAGACTCGGAGAGAGCCCTCTCCTGTCCTCGTAGGGCTAGCTACGAGGCTGAGCTTGGTTTGATGTTAACTTGAATCTTGCTTTCCTTCAGCCTAAGGTAGATTCGAGTGCTAACACCGTACTTGTTGTAATAGTTGTCATCCCCTATCTTCTTCCCCTCTTAGAATGATTTTGAAGTGTACTTGACACGACGACCCCTACATTGGATAACCCTATGAGCCTTTGAATATCGATGGCATGGATTGAATATTCCTTATAGAGCTAGAGAGACCCTCCATGCATCCCACTAATCAGGAATTTTGTACATTGCATCGTTTCTCGTACAATTCTGAATACTAGAAGACTCCATAGAATTAGTAGTGTCGACCTATATAGTCCTCTGAATTTAAATTTCATTGACTGGATTCCATCAGATTTGATGAAATATTTTGTATGGACCTCTCATTTGAGTGCTAGGAAGTGGAAGGAATCTAAGAGGTCATTGTCAACAACCCCAACCTTTTCATATTTGCCATAAAGAAACTCCATTTTGGTGATTCTTGAATCTAATTTAGTGGATAGAACATATATTATGGTCTTAGTCATGGTTGCAGGCTAGAAATTATACACAACAGAGAGAGGGGGCTTGGATTTAGGCTGAGGACTAAAGGAATTCGACACAGACTGCAGATTGGGAAATTAGATCACCTACACTTTTCTTCTGAATAAGTTATGATTTCCATGAATATTAAATAGAAATACCTGACACAACATTTTCAATTAGACCACTTAACTAATTAATATGGTAACTTTCCATACTTGATCATAATAATTGCAATAAAAATGAATGTGACTTGGATCTAACCTGGATGGCGTGAAAACTGAAAAAGGAGAGTAGTGATGATGGGTAATTATGACGATATGGTGGTAGGTTCCTAGAAGTTTATGAACGGATCATGTTAGGGATATTATGAGAGAGTTTTAGCCCAAATTTGAATGACACAGGGGATTATTACTATTTATTAGGGATAGGACAACTATCACATGCATCTCCCCGACCACAAATAGTTGTGGAGGGGTGGAGCAACTTCCGCTACTAAAATAACTGACATAAATCATTCACAACTGACTTGACTAAAATAACTAACTAAACTAAGTTAACTAACACAACTAACACACTAAAAATAATTGAATGACTCTACCTAGACATATCTACGATCTGCTTCTAGAGATTACTCATTTTGATGTAGAACCGTTTGTGTCGTGGAAGGTGTTAGGGTCCTATAATTTATAGGATCAATTGATGATTATCAATTGATTTTTCAGCTATGAGATTGTAAATAATTATTTTAGTTTGCCAAATTATTTTCAAAAAGAAAAAAGAAAAAAATGGAATATATATATATATATATATATATATATATATATATATATATATATATATATATATATATATATATATATATATATATATATATATATATATATATATATATATGATACATAAAAATAAAATAGGGGATATAAAAATGATGATATATGCATATAAAAAAGAAAATAAAACAAAAATAGAAAACAAAAATCAAAATCCCCTTTTCAATGAGCTAGCAAAAATGTTGCATTTTTATTTAATTTCAAAATGACATTGTTTTATATAAAGTTTTGATTTTTTATAATATGATTTTTTTTTTTGGTCAGTTTGTGTTAAAGGGCACACATAGATCTATGGCGTGGTTTCCCTCTGCCCAGATCTATGGCGGAGGAAGAATTCTGCCCCCACCCTCGCATTCTCGAAGATTAATACAACAGGGGGGTTGAAAAATGGTTTCGACCGAAAACCCCCCCATGGTACATTGCAGATTGTGGGGAATTCTGAGGAGTCACCTCCCAATACAAATTACTGCCTCCACACCCCCCCCAGAATACCACCTCCACTTCCTGTTAGCCACCTATAAAAATTTGTCATATCAAATGGTGGCTAAATCTCTTTTTTAGCCTTTAAGAAACAATTCATGACCAAATTGTTAGTTATTAAAGTCTTATGAAAATATTTTCCCTTTGATTTAATCTTCACTACTGTTTCCCTCATTATCCTAAAGAACTTGCTATTGCCAAGTGAAAGAAGACTGCTTAAAAGCTCATTTTCCATCATTTTCACCCCTCCTTTCACTCATAAATAACCCCATTTTCATTCCTTTTTTCTCCATAAAAGTCCCTCCATAAGCCTCATTTAACCTTCAAAATCACTCCAAAATCCCTTTAAAACCTTATTGTTCTCCCTTATTTGGTTTTAAATCCCCTTGTTTCCCCTATCGGAACCCTCAATTTGCCTCAAAAACTCTGTTTTTAGGCCTAAAACACCCTTTCTGCATATAATGTTTTCTTAAGCCCCTGAGGGCTTAACTCTTGTAACCCCTTTCCTCATATGACCTATAGCCCTGCAACCGGGCGCTAAAATCCTTCAAACCTACGCGAAAACCCGACTCTCCTTTGTATTTTCATAAAACACGACAGTTTAATTTTAAATCAATATTGACCGTTGATCTTTGCAGATCAATGACCCTCGGGCACTCTTTATTCCGCTCGTTTCATTATTCCAATCCCTTGCCTTTGCTATAACTCCTTCCCTTCATCAAATCGTGACCATTCATTCTTTAGATCCTATGATCGGGATCTAATCCGATAACCCCAAAAACTTTGCATTTGGAAAATAACTCTGCCCCAAGATTAAATCTAAGCTGTCCATTCAAAATATCCTATGGTCTAGATTAAATCTGATAGGCCCAACTCCTTTGGGAACTACCTCCCACCTCGTAAAACCCTTACCCACTCATGTGATGCCACGTGTATCCCACTATCTCCCCAACCCTACAGTTTTCCCTGTCGCGTGCGATCCGTCGGATCTGCACCCATTCATCCGACGACCAGAAATTTGTTTCAAGTTTTTTTTGCGCATGTAGTTTAACACCAAAAAAAATGTGAAACATGCAGTATTCAAAAGGATGCATGTCAAATTATGTATCGTATCGCGTTTTTTTTGGCAAAAATCCAAAACCACTTGAGCATCACGCGAAAACCATCAATGGTTTTTCGCCAAACCACCTACCCTCCGCAGTGTTATTTCACTTTTAATCTTGGCCATTCATTGTTTTAAATCCAACGGCTCATATTACTCTGTGACCCCAAGCCATTTCCTTTTCACCAACTCTCCTGAGAATTTCACCGATTATTTCCCACCGTCGATCTTTGAGATCATACGATTCCGATTTAACCTCGCCCTCATTTCGCTTTTCACCTTATTTTCTCCCAAAATAATTCCTCGATCGATCTCGACCATTCATTATCCTAATCGGAAGGCTCCGACTTAATTTCGCCCCTAACTCATTCGCATTCATCCATTCTCCCAAATGTTTCCACCAATTGATATCGACTGTTGGTTATTTTCATCCAATGACTCCAATTTAATCTCGTGCCCGAAACCTCCAAAGCAACCTTTAACCTATTTTTCACGGGATTTTTATAAACTTTTGTGTTTTTTTGCAGGTTATTAAGGTTTTTTCACAGTTTTAAAATGAAATGAAGGCCAGGGATGACGATCCCCCAAGCCATTATTCATGAAGAAAAGCAATCTACAGGGTTCAAATTATGATTTTTCCATGCTTCATGAGCACTGGTCATAAAACCTTCTGCGTTCCTGAAAACACAGTAAACATCAAACATACAAAGAGTATCAGTGCATAAGTGAAGATTAATGATTTTAAATAGAGCTAAAGGGATTCAGGCATAAATTCAAAGAATCAAAAGCCTAATCCACTGAGATAAAGATAGTGTTAAAGGATGAAGACCAGAAATGAAGATCAAGGCCTAATTAGGCCTAAAAACACAGACCAAAGAAAATTTAAAGTGTTTTAAGGGAAAAAAAGGAGAAATATCAGCAAAGAAGGCCTCCACTGCCACATCATAGGCTAATTGAATCCTCTCCAGCTACCAAACAGCCACCTGCATCTTCCATAAATCAAAAGAAAGGCCTACTTATTGCCCAGTCCGAAGATATTTGTCTAAAGACACCTGAACAGTTATTACCAATGAAAGAACAAATTCTAAACTGTCAGTGAAGTTATTGTAAAAGATAAATAGGCCTTAAAGTCATTCTTTTTACCCATTAAGCCTTAAAAAAGCTAAAAACAGAGTTATGAGATAGAGTAATTGATAGAATGCATTCCTGCCGTATGCCTTGCTTGGTTTTCAAGGCTAGGAATTGCATTAAGTGTAGAATTAATGATACTTGAACCCTAGAAAATCTTCCACCTCCTCGTTTTCTTATAAAACCTCCTTGAGGAGCACATTGTAAAGGGTCGGTCTCTGGATATCTGTAGCATGTAAATAGTTTTCTGAAGCTGTTGAAGCTCTGTAAATAATGGGAGAAAACTAGGCTGAGAAGAGAAAGTTTTCTGAGTTGTTAAGACCTTTTGGACTTGAAGATTGTACTGGTTTGAACATCAATATACGAGTCAAATTCCATGGGATCCTGGTCTACATTAATGGTGATGTTTTTCTTATTGTAATTTGTCTTCTTTCATGTTTTTCATACTGTCCATTTTTCTCTAATAAAGGACAGAAAATATAGAGCTAGGATTTACCCTTAAAAGTACCTTACTCTCACTGATAAGCTTTATCTCTATGTTTTCCTCCTTTGTGTATTTGAGAATGATTTAATATAGTCTAAAACAGTTAAGGAATGTTTGTGAGCCCATGTATTATTGTCTAAACTTTAAACATGGTTCTTGAATGATATTTTCATTGCATGCTAAGTAGAGTTGGACTAGGAAAGTTTATGGTTTTCCCTGTCTTCGAGTTCTTTCTCCAAAGGTTGTTTGAAGGTTTCCCTAAGATTATGCTAAAGCAGGCTTTTATTGTAATGCATCTTGCTTGATCTTAAACTGCACTTTGTTTACTTATATGTTTTCCTCCTTTCTGAAAGTAGTCATGTGGATTACTTGATTGTTTGTCTGATAAGTTAGCTTTAATAAAAGCTTGTCCAAAGAAGTTTATGGTTAGCCCTGTCCTTTGGTTGGTTTTAAAAAACTACTTTGAAAGGATTTTTCTTGTTTGGAAAGTTGATAAATCCTTGTTGAAATTATTGGATTTTTCCACCTTCACAACACTTTTAATGTTCCATTCCATCATTTAATCTTAAAGGATATTGAGATGTAGATGACTTGCCCCATGGTAACCTTTGTAGACTTGTTGTTTCAATTAAATCCTCTATGAATCCATAGCCCAATGGATTAAGGCTGCTCCTTTCCTATCTTGTTAGTTGAACCATTCTTTTATCTATTTATACCTTCACCCTTCATTTAGACTTCCTTCACCTTCATTATATCTTTGCCCAACCAAAACAAACAAAAACCCTTGTTCTTCATAACTAGCCTAACATCATACTAAAAGCCTTAAAGATCACATATTTAAATACACTTATAGAGAGATCCCTCTTTGGATTCAGGAGGGCTAGATCCTAGAATCCAAAAGTGGTTCATATGTTGGCTTTGCAGTTTGTATTTTCCAATCTTGCAAATTACAAAGACCCTAACATTCTGGCGACTTTGCTGGGGACTTCTGAGTAAAATTACATCTTATACATCCTTAAAAACCTCAGAAGACCCAAAAAATTTTTAGATTGGTATATGGTGGTGGACCATAAAACATTTTACCTCCAAAAGAGCTAAATATTTCCACCTGGTGACTCCACTAGCCCCCAGTAGGCCTATTACCCCTCCAGTCTTTGTAGATTCCTTTAGGAATGCATTGAGAAAACCCAATCATATTGTTGGTGGACAGAAAATTTTAAATCATCCACTTGGCGACTCCACACTCTACAACTCTCAGAAGACCAAATGACTCCATTGGTAGAAGACTCTGAACTGGTTGACCAGATACAGTGACCTCTTTCCTGATTTACAAACATGATTCCAAGGATACAACAAAGATATGCCCCAGTGAGTAGAGATCATATCCCTGGGTTTCCACATAAGATGCCCTAGGTGAATTGGGATGATAACCTCCCTGTTTTTCAAGGTGAAAAGTTTGATAACCCATTTTTACATCTTATCAAATTTCACATACATGTATGGAGGTTGAAGGTTGAATGGCATGAATATTTCCTAATGAAAATTTTCATGTTAACATTAGAAGGAAAAGCTAGGGATTGGTATGAATGGTTGAAGTCTAGTAGTTTGTTTTCTTTAAAGGACCTTGAATATGTGTTTTCTGAGAACTATAAAGAAAACACTACATCATTATCATGGGGCAAAATACATTATGATCCATCACAAAACATCACCCAACACATTATAGACAATGATGAGGATTTGGAAAAAATACATCCAGAAGACCTTTTAACAACCATTCATGAGTTTAATATCTCATTGAAAAATTATAAGAATATAGATGAATCAATTGAGGAAGAAATCAATCAAGGAACAGAAGAAATTCCTCAAGATATTCCTGCAATCATGAACAATGATTCATCATCCCTTATAGCTGAGGCTCAAGAAGACATCCAGCCTCAAAATTAGTCTTCACAAGAGACAGAGAATTGTTTAACTCCTATTCAAAGGAACATGGAAACATATTCCCCTTTCACAGAAAAAGAGATAGATCAGACTATTAATAAACAACCAGTCTCTGAAACCTTTTGCAAAACAACAAGCCACTTGGAAAACACAGAACCTGAAATAGAGGAAAAACCAATACATATGGAAACTCTCCCTCTATGTTTTAAATCATTTCAGACTTTAAGAGGAGAGTGGCATCCTGATAATGTAGAAGAAACAACTTATGAACCTTGTATTAAAATTGATCATCATAACAATCATGAGGAATTGTTTGAAACAAAAGTGGATCAGGGAATAGTAGAAAATCCTCAAGGTTTCCATTCAAGCTCAAATCTTGATTCACTAGAAGAGGCTCAAGAAGATATCCAGCCTAGAAACCAGTTAACACAACAGAAGGAAGTTTGTTGTACTTCTATCTATAAGGAAATCTCTCCTTTGACAAAAGAAGAAATTTATCAAATACTAAACAACCAGCTACCCTCCAAACCTTCATTTGAACAAGACAATCATCAACATAGTGCCTACTCCATAGAACAACCCAATGGAACTCAAGACAAAGAGGATAGTAAGGAAATCAATGATAAAACTCAAACTAGTCCTCTTTGGAGTATGAACTTTGATGGGTCATGTAGTAAAACTAGTGCAGGTGCAGGAATATGGCTTTATGATACAGAAAACAATTATTATAAAGCCTATTCATATAAATTGAATTTTCAATGCACAAATAACATAGTAGAATATGAGGCACTTCTTTTAGGGATCCACTTATTGGAGAAATTAGGAGCCCAAAGGATAAAAGTTCATGGAAATGCAGAATTGGTATTTAGGAAAGTGAATGAAGAATGCATGATTAAACATCCCAGACTTAGAGCCTATAAGGATGATGCCATGGATTTGTTAAAATCATTTAAAGAATTCAAAATTACCCTTGTTACTAAAGACCAAAACACTTTTTCCAGTGGATTAGCCTTTGTTGCTAGTATATGGCTGAGACCTTGGGAAAGCAAACAATATACAATTCAAGAAAAATTTAGACCAGCTGTACCAAACAATAAAAATTACTGGCAAGTATTTAAAGAAGAAAAACAAATAGAAGACTGTCCTACTGAGGATATACCATATTTTCAAGAGAAATCCTTTTCCATTGCTGATATCGATCTGTTATCCAAAGAACCTGAATCCACACTAGAAGCAAGCATAAATTTAGAGAAAGAAGAAATTTCACTTCTTATTGATGTGCAGGTTAAGGATTATGATGCCTCCAAGGAACATACTGAAGGTGCAGTCCTCAAAGTTGATATCTTAGAGGCAGACAATCTATCAATCATGGAGGGCCAAAATTGGCTCAATCTATCAATCATGGAGACCCCAATTGGCTCAAATATTCAAGCATGGATCCTTTTCAAGAGACAAAGACATAAAATTTTGTCACCTCCTATGACAGCCTTGATTTTAAAGATTAAAATTCACTATGTACTGTGCTTACCTCTGACTAGTAGCCAATTTCTCTATTCCTTTTTGTCACTACTCAACTAGCTACATTGGCACTATTCTATCATATGAAGCATGTAAATATTTCAAGAGTTAGAGTAGGTTAGATAGGAATGTCAATACAACTCAGCTTTGAGCATTTAGTTAGTTGTTGATTTTTGTCTTGAAAGAAAAATAAAAATACAAAAACAATAGAAAAGAAAAGAGGGTAGAGTGAAAACAAGAAAGGTACAACCCCATACCAAAAAAGAGACAACTCTGAAAGTGTGCAAGCTCAAATGCCACTCCTAAAAACACACTTCTAGTTAGTCATACAACTTAATCATGACTAATTATTTTTTCAATTTACCATTGATAGGTTAGTGAATTAGATCAGCCAAACAACATAATCTTGGTTTATCAGTAAGGTAGATTAGGATAGAGAAACAAAGGTTCAAACAAGCTCAAAATCTGAACCTATGAATCTCAAAAGAAAAATGGCTCTAATTAGATTAAAAATTGAGCCAAAGAGAGAAAATAAACTGGTTCCAATATGCTCAAAACTTGAACCAGAAAAGAAAAAGAAGACATCTCAAACAAAATAAAAAACAGAGCTGAAGAAATAATGAAGGATGTTTTAGTTTTCAGATCTTAAGCCTTCACCATTTTTCTTTAATTTTCTGCAAATAAAAATCTATGTGCAACTTTCTTTTATGCCATAGATCAGCAGCAAGTCAAAATGCTTAATCCTAGCTTGGCTGCTTTTAAATTTCTTTTTTTAGAATTTAGAGAATAAAAGTCTGGCAGACAGTCTAATCCTGACAGATATTAGTTAGGTAGTGAAAATATGAGTTCAACTGCTTAATCTGAAATCATGGAGGAATAAGGTTAGACTTAGACTAGTTTCTGTTTTCAGTAAAAAATAAAATGTTGATGTTTAAGGTCTGCAAGTCCAAATGCACCTTTTGAAGAAAAAATGTTAGGAAGTAGGTTGTGTAGGTAGTTGTTTGGGGAAGAATTTTTCTACTGATATCAAATGTCCTAATCATCTTACAAGCAACTGATCAAAGAAAAGGAAAATGTTGTCAAGGAACAAAGCCACTGATCCACATCCAGAGAATGTTGTTCTGAGGTTCTTGACACCTCCAAGGAGCTGCCATCCCAAGTTGGAGCCGCTGTTAGCCACCTATAAAAATTTATCATATCAAATGGTGGCTAAATCTCTTTTTTAGCCTTTAAGAAACAATTCATGACCAAATTGTTAGTTCTTAAAGTCTTATGAAAATATTTTTCCTTTGAGTTAATCTTCACTATTGTTTCCCTCATTATCCTAAAGAACCTGCTATTGACAACAGAGAGAAGACTGTTTAAAAGCTCATTTTCCATCATTTTCACCCCTCCTTTCACTCATAAATAACCCCATTTTCATTCCTTTTTTCTCCATAAAAATCCCTCCATAAGCCTCATTTAACCTTCAAAATCACTCCAAAATCCCTTTAAAACCTTATTTCTCTCCCTTATTTGGTTTTAAATCCCCTTGTTTCCCCTATCGGAACCCTCAATTTGCCTCAAAAACTCTGTTTTTAGGCCTAAAACACCCTTTCTGAATATAATGTTTTCTTAAGCCCCCGAGGGCTTAACTCTTGTAACCCCGTTCCTCATATGACCTATAGCCCCGTAACCGGGCGCTAAAAGCCTTCAAACCTACGCGAAAACCCGACTCTCCTTTGTATTTTCATAAAACCTGAAGGTTTAATTTTAAATCAATATTGACCATTGATCTTTGCAGATCAACGACCCTCTGGCACTCTTTATTCCGCCCGTTTCATTCTTCCCATCCCTTTCCTTTGCTATAAATCTGCCCCTTCATCAAATCATGACCGTTCATTCTTTAGATCCTACGATCGGGATCTAATCCGATAACCCCAAAAACTTTGCATTTGGAAAATAACTTCGCCTCGAGATTAAATCTAAGTTGCCCATTCAAAAGATCCTATGGTCTAGATTAAATCCGAGAGGGCCAAATCCTTTGGGACCTACCTCCTGCCTCCTAAAACCCCTACCCACTCATGTGATGCCATGTGTATCCCACTATCTCCCCAACCCTGCAGTTTTCCCCGTCGCATGCGATCCGCACCGTCAGATCTGCACCCATTCATCCGACGGCCAGAAATTTGTTTCGCGTTTTTTTTGCGCATGTAGTTTAACAAAAAAAAAACGCGAAATAGGTAGTATTCAAAAGGACACGTGTCAAACAATGTATCGTATCGTGTTTTTTTTTGGCAAAAATCAAAATCACTTGAGCACCACGTGAAAACCATCAATGGTTTTCCGCCAAACCACCTACCCTCCGCAGTGTTATTTCACTTTTAATTTTGACCATTCATTGTTTTAAATCCAATGGCTCAGATTACTCTGCAACCCCAAGCCATTGCCTTTTCACCAACTCTCCTGAGCATTTCACCAATTATTTCCCACCGCACCATTGATCTCTAAGATCGGACGGTTCCAATTTAACCTCACCCTCCTTTCGCTTTTTGCCTTATTTTCTCCCAAAAGAATTCCTCGGTCTATCTCGACCGTTCATTATCCTAATCGGATGGCTTTGACTTAATTTCGCCCCCAACTCATTCGCATTCATCCATTCTCCCAAATGATTCCACTGATTGATATCGGCCATTGGTTGTTTTCATCCAACAGCTCCGATTTAATCTCATGCCCAAAACCTCCAAAGCAGCCTTTAACCTATTTTTCACGAGATTTTTATAAACTTTTGTGTGTTTTTGCAGGTTATTAAGGTTTTTTCACAGTTTTAAAATGAAACGAAGGCTAGGGATGATGATCCCCCAGGCCATTATTCATGAAGAAAAGCAATCTACAGGGTTCAAATTATGATTTTTCCCTGCTTCATGAGCACTGATGATGTCATAAAACCTTCTACGCACCTGAAAACACAGTAAACATCAAGCATACAAAGAGTATCAGTGCATAAGTGAAGATTAATGATTTTAAATAGAGCTAAAGGGATTCAGGCATAAATTCAAAGAATAAAAAGCCTGATCCACTGAGATAAAGACAGTGTTAAAGGATGAAGACCAGAAATGAAGATTAAGGCCTAATTAGGCCTAAAAACACAGTCCAAAGCAAATTTAAAGTGTTTTAAGGAAAAAAAAGGAGAAATATCAGCAAAGAAGGCCTCCATCGCCACATCAGAGGCTAATTGAATCCTCTCCAGCTACCAAAGAGCCACCTGTAGCTTCCATAAATCAAAAGAAAGGCCTACTTATTTCCCAGTTCGAAGACACCTGAACAGTTATTACCAATGGAAGAAAAAATTATAAACTGTCAGTGAAGTTATTGTAAAATATAAATATGCCTTAAAGTCATTATTTTTACCCATTAAGCCTTAAAAAAGCTGAAAACAGAGTTATGAGACAGAGTAATAGATAGAATGCATTCCTGCCTTACTTTAATGTCTTGAGCACGGATTCTTGTACATAGCCAAGAATTGTTTCTCAAGGAACAACACCTTGCATGGTTTTCAAGGCTAGGGATTGCATTAAGTGTAGAATTAATGATACTTGAACCCTAGAAAATCTTCCACCTCCTCGTTTTCTTATAAAACCTCCTTGAGGAGCACACTATAAAGGGTCGTTCTCTGGATATCTGTAGCATGTAAATAGTTTTTTGAAGCTACTGAAGCTCTGTAAATAATGGGAGAAAACTAGGTTGAGAAGAGAAAGTTTTCTGAGTTGTTAAGACCTTTTGGACTTGAAGATTGTACTGGTTTGAACATCAATATACGAGTCAAATTCCATGGGATCCTGGTCTACATTAATGGTGATGCTTTTATTATTGTAATTTGTATTCTTTCATGTTTTTCATACTTTCCATTTTTCTCTGATAAAGAGCAGCAAATATAGAGCTAGGATTTACCCTTAAAAGTACCCTACTCTCATTGATAAGCTTTATCTCTATGTTTTCCTCCTTTGTGTATTTGAGAATGATTTAATACAGTCTAAAAGAGTTAAGGAATGTTTGTGAGCCCATTTCTTACTGTCTAAACTTTAAACATGGTTCTTGAATGATATTTTCATTGCATGCTAAGTAGAGTTGGACTAGGAAAGTTTATGGTTTTCCCTGTCTTGTAGTTCTTTCTCCAAAGGTTTTTTTGAAGGTTTCCCTAAGAGTATGCTAAAGCAGGCTTTGATTGTAATGCATCTTGCTTGATATTAAGTTGCACTTTGTTTACTTATATGTTTTCATCCTTTCTGAAAGTAGTCATGTGGATTACTTGATTTTTTGTCTGATAAGTTAGCTTTAATAAAAGCTTTTCCAAAGAAGTTTATGGCTAGCCCTGTCCTTTGGTTGGTTTTAAATAGCTGCTTTGAAAGGATTTTTCTTGTTTGGAAAGTTGATAAATCCTTGTTGAAATTATTGGCTTTTTCCACCTTCACAACACTTTTAATGTTCCATTCCATCATTTAATCTTAAAGGATCTTGAGATGTAGATGACTTGCCCCATGGTAACCTTTGTAGACTTGTTGTTTCAATTAAATCCTCTATGACTCCATAGCATAATGGATTAAGGCTTCTCCTTGCCTATATTTTTAGCTGAACCATTCTTCTATCTATTTATACCTTCACCCTTCATTTAGAATTCCTTCACCTTCATTATATATTTTCCCAACCAAAAGAAACAAAAACCCTTGTTCTTCATAACTAGCCTAACGTCATACTAAAAGCCTTAAAGATCACATCTTTAAATACACTTATAGAGAGATCCCTCTCTGGATTCAGGAGGGCAAGATCCTAGAATCCCAACGTGGTTCATATGTTGGCTTTGCAGTTTGTATTTGCCAATCTTGCAAATTTTAGAGACCCTAACACTTCCTGCCAATGCTCCATCCCTCCGCCACTCACTTTCTACCACACGTCCACTCCTCCACCATCCATAACCCACCACATACGTGTTACTCCCCTCCACTCTACTATTTCCACCTGTCCTGCTATATCTCCCCCTACCACATCAAAAAGCTGTTCAAATGTTTAAATTTATCTGCCAAACCCATTTACAAATGTTCCCTGCATTAATTTTTCCAGCGCAAATTTTCGTTAGAAAATAAAGCCCCGCTCCACAGCCATTGAATTTTTCCTGTTACCCAACTGATATAACATTTAAAAAACCTGTGAAGAACAATATTTGTCCCTTTCACCACGCAATTTTGTAGAACAAATTGTTATCAACTGTTGATCGTCTACACAAATATTTGTTTCTTCCAGAAGACAAGTTCTCCATGGGTAACCTGTTTTGCAACCCTTTCTGTCGAATTAAAGTGATTTCTTGTCCTCTGTAATCTTCCTAGTTACTATGCTTTCCTTGTGCTTCATTTCAAATATGTCAAACCGTAAGAGAAATGGGAAGGCCACTAATTCTAATCCCATGAACCCCTAAGTCCCTGATTTTGATAAACCTCCCCTGATAGATAACCAATACAAAATTGGTGAAACCCAGTCAGAATTCGACTTGTATAAACTCTATAATTGGGCCAAATATAAATTTATGGACAAAAGTGATGATCTTAATATCTAGGAATCCAATCTCCCTCAATTCATTTTCCCCCAGACTCAATTCTTCCCTGAACTCACTGCACATTGTCATCTCAGGTATTTTCCGAGTCAAAGAGTTGTTATTTCTCATAAAAACTAGACCATTTTCTCAATTTCCCCTGAGAGCATCTTCTAGGCCTTACAGATTGAATATCAAGCCTCTCATCATCCTTTTTCTGTCAAGGTTTTGCTGGAAATATATAATAAGTTAACCTCCCCTCAAATAACTCAAATATTTGAGTCTTTTCTTCCAGAAAATGTTCAATTACCCCATACTAATCCCCCCTATCCAGCTTCAGTTTTTCCTGAAATAGCCAAGCAAGTTGTTTCTATGGTCACCCGACTGCTTAGGTACCATAATGATTAGTGGGTAGATGAAGCAGTTTTCTATTTTCTATCAATTTTTTCAGTAGGAAAGTAACCATCAGTTCTTTTCAAATTCAGAAAATTTCTTGCAAACTCAATTCATGATCAATTGGTAAATTTTAATGCAAAAGGTGCCTTCAAGTATCACTTAGTTTTAATTTATCTCATTTTATATTATCAATCTGATAAGTTTGATTTCCATTTACAGAAGATATACAATGAGGCCCATCCCTGGTCAGTGATTCACTAGACTTCTCTGGTTAGAAATAACTCAGAGGAGTACTCCTATACTGACTTTGTTGATAAATTTTTACATACATCATTGTTTTTTATAGTAGTGACCAAATTCCAAGGATTTCACCAGAGATTAAAAAGTTCCTACATTTTCTAGAGCAGTCCAAGGTGGGAGACTGGTATTTATACCAGAATTACACTAAGATGAGGATATATGGATCAAATTTTCCTCCTTACAGGCTACCAAAGTTTGTCCCAGTAATATTGTTCGCATTAGAATACACCAAGAAAATTCTCAACATGGATGAGATTCATTTTGTGGCATACAAAAATAAAGCACAATTCAAAATAAAGTCACATATTGGGCCCTAAATCATTAATACCAGAGCTGCATCAAAATAAGTGGATGTGATTTTGAGTCAGATGAAGCTTAAACTCAATTTTTCTCGGTCCTATGATCCCTTGGGCATAATTTCAAAGCTTAGATCAGAACAAAAGAATACCTCCTACACACACACCTAGGCTTGAAATTGAATAATATGTCAATCATGAGGAGTGGACAGAGGGTACTTTACAGGAAGCTAAAGAACATATTATTATCCAATCATCTATGCCAACACCAAATCCTAAAGAAAATGAACTAAAAAGGGAAAGAAAAGCCATGCCCCTACTGTTTCAGAAAATCCAGATCTAGAATTTATTGTTTTTAATACAAAGAAAAGGGAATAAATAACTACTAAAAAAACATATTCACAAGTTGATCCTCATTTTAAGCCTCAAGTGACTAATATTTGAGATGGGTCTCCAAAAGAGGGGAACACTCAGCATCCAAATATTGGGACTCACTCAGAGACTCCAACTACTCATACTCGAATAGAAGAGATGGTACAACCACGTACTACGGAAACTATAATTCCTCCTTCTACTCAAATAGATGAAACAATGAAATCAAATACTATAGGTGCAACAGTTCAATCTCCAGTGTCATCTATTTCTCAAATTGAAACTCAGATGAGTATCTTTTCAAGATACAGGGACATAAAATTGAAGAATGAAGCTTTGAAGGCTTCCACCTGTTAGGGTCCTATAATAATATGATTCATAATTTTGAATTGACTTTTAATAGTCTTGTAATATGTACATATTTTTCTTTCTGAAAAATTATTTTCCCATATTAAAAATAAAAAATTTGAAGAGGGTAAAAGTCCTAAAAGAAAAATCAAAGGACTTGAAAGAAAAAAGATAAAAAAAGAATAAAAAATGAACCCCAAACAAAAAAGAGATAAAAATAGATCATGAAAGTTATGAAATTTCAAACGCCACTACTTTTTACTTCACTTTGAAAAATAATATTGTGTGCATCTTGTAAAAATGCCACAATTCATAAAAGTCAAACTGCTTAATCTTGATTTTTTCATGCTTTAAATTTCATGTCGATAGATAGAGAATACAGATCTAGCCAAATTGTTTAATATTGGCAAATTAGTAGTTAGGTAGAGAATAATAAGGAGCTCAACAGTTCAATCTGAGACCTTGGAAGAAATAAGGATAAAATTAGTTAGTTTTTGTTTAAAAGAAAAATGAATAAGGGTTTGAAAGCTCAAATGCACCCACAGAAATGAAGACAAAATGTTAGGGTAGCTGATGGGTAGGCAGAAGTAGTTTTCACAAGGCATGGATAGCAGAAAATTCGTTATTTCATTTACTAACTTCCTTTCAAAATCATTCCCTTGTAAAAATACCCCATCCCCTTCATTTTTACTCTTTTCCCTATTAGTCACTCATTTTCCCTTGCAAAAAATCCATTTTCCTAAGTTAAAACACATTTTATCCTTGGAAAAGTAAAAAGTACCTTTAATAATTTCCCTTTATTAAAAGAACACCAAAAACACATAAAAATACTTTATCCTAAGTCTAAATGCTTAAATCTATATGTCGGGCCCCACTACAAATATCCCTCCCTGATATAAGTTTGCACATTAACACTTAGTGAAATTCCCGCAATTGGTAACATTTCATTGTATAGTATTAACATTTAACTTTATATATTAAATCCCTTATATAAATTTTAAGACCTATATTTATATTAAGTCCTTTATATATATTATTCCCAACCCATTATTTTTATATAATCCATGGTTTAATTTCCCCACATGTCATATATTTCGGGTCCACTGTTATATAAACCCGAACAATAGATATAGTGCATAATGTATGCATTAGATTTTCCCAGGCCCTTCCTATCAGAAACCTCAACCAATCCATCGCATCGTCCCATCTGTCAGATCAGCACTAACCAGATATAATAGCCAACAATCCTTATCGCATGCCCAATAGATCGACCTTTAACATACCCCTGACCTTGCGATATTCGTGGTGTTCAGAGCTCCGCTCCTGGCTACGTGGCTAATTACCATTTGATCGCATCGATCGAAATAATACCGCTGTTATCACTATGTAATTTCCCAAGGTTAAAGAAATAACTCATGGAGGTAACCACAAACCTACTTTTAAGCTTTAGGATCTAGGCTTCCTAATGCTCAGAGAGGGCTCTCTCTATAAGATTTAACTTTGTTTTTATATATGATTTTAGGCTATTTATATAGGGAAAATTGGTTTTGGGTTTTTGATTTGGTTTGGTCGGGAAATCACTTACTGAGATACATAACTATAGATTTGTAACCTAATGGGAAAATGGAGTCAATGTGTCAAGCAGACAGATCAGGATCAAGGTCTAAAGTCAAAGTTTTAAAGGGAAATATAGTAGAGTCACTTAGGATCTTAAAAGGCTGATGGTGAAATGGTTTTAATTGGGATAAAGAGCAATGAAGGATTCTTTAATCCGGATAAGGAGAGAAGAGGCAGGGGTCAATCGAAATTAGGGAGAAATTAAGGGTTCCCTAGTCTGGATATCAACAGAAAATATTAAAATGAAAACCAGTCAATAATAGAGTGCTTTTAACAAATTCTGATATAACAATTTTCGATTTCACATTAAAATTTAGAACACATTTATGAATGGATGAAAAACATAAGAAAATTGACAACTGACATAAGAGAATACTTCACTTTAGTGGCCCAACACATGAATCCAGTAATATGATGCTTTATTCCTTGAAATCTAGTCTTCTGACTTGAGCTTGATACAAAAAACCCTTAGGTTCAGAATGCTACAACTATAGAAATCTTCAACAATTATCCACACTCAATACTTCAAATGATGAAGTATTTATACAAATTCTAAACTAGAATATCTTGAAAAAATATCAAGATTGGTTTACAAATATCTCAAACTGTATTACATAAATAGAACTTAAATAAAGGAAATTCAAAACTAATGAATCTATTTGGAACTATATTTATGGATTTACGGTGACAAAGAAGAGAAATTTGAATTTGATATCAACTCTTAGTTGATGATGAGGCTTCCAAGTCACTAACTGTCTCCTTCCTTTGTGCATTTTTCTCCATAAATTCTTCAAAATTGGGGTCTAGTGATACCTTTTTATATCTCAATCCGAAATATATATGTAAAAATTGAAAGAGGTTATTGTAGATAAATATGTTATTGAGATAAACCTCTCTTATTTTCCTAAAATTCCACTTCAATTGTTCATAATAAGCTTTGTAAAAAGGTGTAAAATAGAACTTTGCACAGTCTGAAAAATAGGATGTGGCGATGTGCATGTACCTCTCATTTTGTAATACCTTTGAATAAAGTGAGATAGGTTTTTGTAGTTTGACATCTTAGGAACACAAAAATCCTCCAGTTTTTCAAAATTCATCTTGGATTGGCCACAATAGGTTCTGCAAAACTATGACTTGAATAAGAAATTTCTGGAAAATGTCCCTTCCTGCTCTGTTTTCATCTTTAAACCTTATTGTTGTTTTAACTATTTTGAATTTTACTTAGGATAAAATTCATTTTTGTTGGTGAAAGTATTTTCATCTTAGTTTAACCATTACTACCTCCATGTTTACTTTTACAGTTTTACCTTGACTGCTCTGTTACTTTGTTTTAACTTTCACTCTGACTTTTATCTGATACACTTTAACTTTGATGATCTTTGACTGTTATGTTTTCACTATCACTTTGAATTCTTATTTCGCTTTTACCATTCACTATGCAAATTCATCTCTCTCTGCATAAATGACTTCTTTCTATTTTTCTGCCTGGAATATTTTGTTAAGGAACATCATTAAAATTCATTTCTTTGTGAGTTTTTTAGGAGTAAACAGTTTTAACTAGTATTACTATTTATCCAAATTCGTCTTCTGCCAGTATCCTGCAAAAAAAAAAATTAATTAATGAGAGAGAGGTCTGCAAGGAGGGATTATGGCATTGATGATAGGAAAATACTGTAAAAAATGGTTTTGAACTGCTGCGGGGTTTCTGGGTTAGCAGAAAGCTTTCTGAGGCATTGTTGGTCCTTATAATACTCAGAGGTCTACCTCAACGTTCATAGCAGTCGAAATAGGTTGTTTCTATTCAATTTAGGCTTAAAATGGAGTCGGCAACATTTTCTTAGGCTGAAAATGACTCTTTTTGTGCGAATTTTAACAAACAGGAGGAAAAACAGTGCAGGTGGGTGTTTTTATTGGCTTTTATTTAACATTAAAATTCATTAATGCACATTCTTATCACATGGATGGAAGGTTTGGTGTGCAGGAGGGAAAAAACCGCCGGTGGTTTCACAATAGGAAAAGGTGGCAAGTTGTATTTCTTTTGACAATGCGATCGAATAGGAAATGGACGCGTGGAGGAGAGAGAGTGGGGCAAAACCGCTCATATCACAAATCTAAAATTGATTATTGATCACGCTTTTGAAATTGCGATATGAGTTTTGGGCTATTGGATCTGTTGGGCGGATGCGAACGGTCACGATTTATTGATGAAGTTATGGGGTAAAATGGGCGTGGGGCCCGGGATCTCTTAATGTGGTGGGGGGTTGAAAATGTATTAAATCTAAGGTTTAATACATAGTCGAGTTATGATTTGCGGAGGGTTAATGCATTATTAAAAAATGAGCTGTGGGTATATGTGATTTTATAGCTGGCGAGGATAGTGGGACTAACATTTATCACATGTGCGGAATAGAACTTTAGTTTATAATTAAAATTATGGGTTGGGAATTAATATAAAAGATTTAATTAATACTGGATGAGGGGTATATAGTGGAGCTAATACATTAGGTTAGGAGTTAATATGAAATGAATTTGTGGAACATAAAAATACACTAAGTAAAGGGTAACTTATGTCTTTGGGTGGGATTTTTTCATTGTGATGCCCAACATAATCATTTAACACTTATACTTGGGACAAAGCATTTTTATGGGTTTTTTTGGGTATTTTTATACGAAAAGGGAATTAGTTAAGGGGTTTTTACTTTTCCTATGTAAAATGTGTTTTAAATTTAGGAAAAGGGGATTTTAACAAAGGAAAATGGATGATGAAGGGGAAAAGGGCTTTTTATGGAGGGGAAGGGTTTTTATGAAGGGGATTCCAATACTTTAGTATCAATCAGTCATTAAGCCGTGGGTCAGGTCCCACCAAAAGTCAGAGAAATGCTCTGAGCCTTTATAACTGAAGGGTTTAGTACTGGAATACATTGTGGGGAGGGAAATTAGTAATGTGCCAAATAATGTTTATCCATGCCTTGTGAAACTACTTTCTTCCTACCCATAATTTATTCTACCATTTTTTCCTTTATTTGCATGGGTGCATTTGAGCTTGCAAACCCTTATTCATTTTTCTTTTAAAACAGGAAACTATATAATTCTAACCTTATTTCATCCAGGGGCTCAGATTAAACTGTTGAGATCCTTATTATTCTCTATTTTAACTATTGATCTGCCAAAATTAAACTGTTTGGCTAGATCTTTATTCTCTATCTATCAACATTAATTTTAAAGCATGAATAATTAAGTTTGAGCTGTTTGATTATCATGGATTGTGGCATTTTAACAAGTTGCACACAATATGATTTGCAAAAAGTAAACTAAAGTAGTGGCATTTAAACTTGCAACACTTTCATGATCTATTTTTGATGGTGTTCATATTTAATATTCTTTTGATCTTTGTTTCCTTTTGTCCTTTGATTGTTATTTTAGGACTTACCCTCTTTTTATTTTTTTAATTTGGGAATACATTTGCAGAAATAAAAGGTATGTACAAAATTTTAAGATTTTAACAGAGTCAAATCAAAATTATGAATCCTATATTTATAGGACCCTAACAATGGCTTCACATGGGGATGAAATCTCCTTGTGAGATGTCAAGAACACCATCGAATAGTAGCCCGATCCTTTGAGCCAATCCCAAACATGCATATGTTGTGACTAAAAACTGTTGAACTGAATTTACACCTTTTTCTGCAAACTGAAATATGATGTGAGAATAAGGTGATGCAACCTTCAAACCAAACTACTAAATCATCAATATCTTATGGCCTTTTCCTTGGCTTCAAATATTAATGAATTATTTCAAACTAGCTAAAAACTGAAAACTGAAATAAGATGAAATCATACCTACTTACTCTAATCAGTTGCCCAACTGCTAGTTAGGTAAAATGAAAGAGCCAATGCAACCATTCAAGCATTATGTATTTTGATATATTTTTCTACATTTTCTTGTTGATTATCAAAACTGTAATTCTGCAACCTATTAGAATCTTTTCAACAAATGAGAGGATAAGGAAATAAATGATTTCCTTTGTTGGCTCTAGAAAATTTTCAAAAGGATCTTCTAAGATATATACACTAATGTTTAATTGATCTAAACAACTATACATCTGTTCTGGATGGCCTCCATGCCATCAAACTGAAATGTTATTTTCATCTTTATCTCCCTCCAAACTTTCAGATAAGATTTGTGATGATATTCCTATTGATTTGAATATTTGACTGTTGAAACCTTTATCATCTTGATTCTAAAACTCATAGTAATTTAAAATAGAAAGATTTTGACTGCATTTATTATCCAACACAATAGCTATTGGATCATGAAAAAATGATTGTTGCAATCCATTAAATATGGATTTCAATGAGATTTCATAGACTTTTATAGATTTCTCATCCTTTGCTCTAAAGATATTATGCCACATTTCCTTTAAAATCTAAAATGATTCAAAACATAGTGGTATATAACTCTCATGTATCATTTGATCAGGTATTTTAATAAAATTTGATAACTGTACTTGTGAAACTGAAAAATATTGATCAAGAGTTTCATTATCTTCTTTGTTGTCAATCAAAATATCTAAAGATTGTTGATTATTGATGGCTTTAAAGTTGTTTCTAATAAAATTAAATGAAGCAAAACAGAGAGGTAGAGATCCATGATTTACTTCCCAATTTTCTGCACTTTCTTCTTCACTCTCATCGTTAGTCTGTATTGGCTGATCACTGTATTCTGGCTGCTGAAACCGAGTTTCCTCATCCCACAAACTAGCTTCTGATTGCTCTGTAAAGTTAGCTTAAGTTTGAAGAACATAATTATCATCATAATGATCATACTTAGGAAAATCATCAAAAGAAGGAATGTCATCAAACATACACATTAGATCAACAGATTGCTTCTCATCATATTGATCTATAAATCCATTTTATGATCTATGATAATTGGAATTAGCAGAAATTTGTTCATGGCTATTAACCTCTTCTATTCCTTTATGGTTCTTTTGAACAAAAAATTCATCTTTCATAGTGATCTTCTGTATGATTTCTTATATTTTACTTACCAAAAGGCTGAGTTTTACCTCTCCAATGTTTTTCTTCTCTCCTTCTGCTTTCAACTTTTCCTTGCTTATTACAAATTAACTTCTACATCAACTGCAATGTTCTGCATTTGTACAAGAGTTTCTGAATCTCTTTCTCTTAACTAAAATTCTATTTCTGGATCAAAGGCACTTGGATAATGCAAGAGAGCTGAATCATGAGGAGGTCTTACATTTTCTGGCATTGAATAATAAACTTGATTAAATCTACCGGAAAATTGTTGTATTATTTCATTTAGATGTCTTTTTAACTGATTATATTCTTCTATGATCACAAAAAGATTGACTTTAATTATCCATCTGTCAAGAAAAAGTTTGACAAACTGCTGGAAATTTGAGATGCTTGCATTAGGCATATTCTTGAACCAAATCTTTATTCTATTTTGCAAAGAAATAGCAAAAATTCTGATTCTAACATCATCTTCATCAATCTCAAATAGGTCCAGATAATTCTCAAAACCTTGAATATGTTTTTGGGTAGCGATGTTATTATTTTCTCCATCAAACCTGGGAAGAAATTTGTAATATTTATGAGGGAAATCATGGAGTATAGGAGGTAAAATGAGGGGCTTATATCTATCAGGAACTTTACAAGGTACAAGAATATGCACAAGGATTGTAAGATTAGTCTTGATTATTTGAGGCTTCTTAATTGGAAAATGATCATCATTAGGTTCAGAAGAAAGCTGCTCGAAGGGATTAGGAGAATTATTATTTACAATATTTAAAGGAAAATAATTAAAAACTAATCTAAGATCTTCTCTAAAATATAATATACATTGAAAAAATTTCTTAATGATAAAGAACATGATATCTTGGATTGTAATCCAAGTTAAAATCTTGATATTTCCATATTGTTCTTCCAGGTTCATTCCTCCAGTGGAGACTTGATTGTGAAATTGATTTGGAGTCACTAGGTGGATGAATTTAACCTTTGTGTGTCTGATCATTGTCCACCATCATAGATCAGATTTGAAACTGTAAAATATTTCTGAAGAAAATGTTAGTTCTTCCCTAGTGGAGTTGCCAATATGTTATCACTCAGTAATTTCCCAAGGTTAAAGAAATAACTCACCAAGTTAACCACAAACCTACTTTTAAGATTTAGGAACTAGCCTTCCCAATGCTTATAGAGGGCTCTCTTTATAAGATTTAACTTTGTTTTTATATCTGATTTTAGGCTAGTTATATAGGGAAAATTGGTTTGGGGTTTTGATTTGGTTTGGTGGGGAAATCACTTATTGAGATGGATAGCTATAGATTTGTAACCCATTGGGAAAATGGAGTCAATGTGTCAAGAAGATAGATCAGGATCAAGGTCTAAAGTCAAATTTTTAAAGGGCAAGATAGTAGAGTCACTTAGGATATTAAAAGGTTGATGGTGAAATGGTTTTAATCGGGATAAAGAGCAAGGATTCTTTAATCTGGATAAGGAGAGAAGAGGCAGGGGTCAATCGATATTAGGGAGCAATTAAGGGTTCCCTAGTCTGGATATTAGCAGAAAACATTAAAATGAAAACCGGTCAACAACAGAGTGCTTTTAACAAATTCTGATATAACAATTCCTGATTTCACATTAAAATTTAGAACACATTTATGAATGGATGAAAAACATAAAAAATTGACAAATGACATAAGATAATACTTCACTTTAGTGGCCCAACACATGAATCCAGTAATATGATGCTTTATTACTTGAAATCCAGTCTTCTGACTTGAGCTTGATAAAAAAAACCCTTAGGTTCATAATGCTACAATTGTAGAAATCTTCAACAATTATCCACACTCAATACTTCAAATGATGAAGTATTTATACAAATTCTAAACCAGAATATCTTGAAAAAAATATCAAGATTGGCTTACAAATATCTCAAAATGTATTACATAAATAGAACTTAAATAAATGACACTCAAAACTAATGAATCTATTTGGCACTATATTTATGGATTGATGGTGACAAAGAAGATAAATTTGAATTTGATATCAACTCTTAGTTGATGATGAGGCTTCCAAGTCACTAACTGTCTCCTTCCTTTGTGCATTTTGCTCTAGAAATTCTGCAAAATTGGGGTCCAGTGATACCTTTGTGTATCTCAATCCGAAATAGATATGTAAAATTTAAAGATTTTATTGTAGATAAATATGTTATTGAGATAAAATCTCTCTGTTTCATAAAAGTCTGCTTCAGTTGTTCACAATAAGCTCTACAAAACGATGTGTAAAATAGAACTTTGCACAGTCTAAAAAATAGGCTGTGAAGCTGTGCATGTAACTCTCATTCTATAATACCTGTGCATAATGTGAGATAGGTTTTTGTATTTTGGCATCTTAGGAACACAAACCTCCTCCATTTTTTCAAAATTCATCTTGGATTGGCCACAATAGTTTCTGCAAAACTATGACTTGAACAGGAAATTTCTGGAAAATGTCCCTTCCTACTCTGTTTTCATCTTTAAACCTTATTGTTCTTTTAACTGTTTTGAATTTTACTTCGGATAAAATTCATTGTTGTTGGTGAAAGTATTTTCAACTTATTTTAACCATTACTGCCTCCATGTTTACTTTTATAGTTTTACCTTGACTGCTCTGTTACCCTATTTTAACTTTCACTCTAACTTTTATATGATACACTTTAACTCTGATGCTCTTTAACTATTCTATTTTCATTGTCACTATGAATTCTTATTTCACTTTTACCATTCACTATGAAAATTTGTCTCTCTCTGCATATATGAATTGTTTTTGTTCTGCTGCCTGAAATATTTTGTTAAGGAACATCATTAAAATTCATTTCCTTGTGAGTTTTTTAGGAGTAAACAATTTTAACTAGTATTATTGTTTATCCAAATTTTTCTTCTACCAGTAACCTGCAAAAGAAAACATTAATTAATGAGAGAGAGGTCTACAAGGAGGGATTATGGCTTTGATGATAGGAAAATACTGTAAAAAAAGGTTTTGAACTGCAACGAGGTTTCTGGGTTAATGGAAAGATTTATGAGGATTTACTGGTCCTTATAGTACTCAGAGGTCTCCCTCAACTTTCATAACAGTCGAAATAGGTTGGTTTTGTTCAATTTAGGCTTAAACGGGAGTCGACAACATTTTCTCAGGCTGAAAATGACTCTTTTTGTACAAAATTTTAACAAATAGAAGGAAAAACAGTGCAGGAGGGTGTTTTTATTGGTTTTTATTTAACATTAAAATTCATTAATGCACAGTCTTATCACATGGATGGAAGGTTTGGCATGCAGGAGGGAAAAAACGCCGGTGGTTTTCACAATAGGCAAAGGTGGTAAGTTGTATCTCTTTTGGCAATGTGATCGAATGAGAAATGGACGCATGGAGGAGAGAGAGTGGGGCAAAACCACTCATATCGCAAATATAAAATTGATTATTGATCGCACTATTGAAATTTCGATATGAGTTTTGCGTTGTTGGATCTATTGGGCGGATGCGAACGGTCACGATTTATTGATGAAGTTACGGGGAAAAATGGGCATGGGGCCTGAGATATCTTAATGTGGTGGGGGGTTGAAAATGTATTAAATCTAAGGTTTAATACATAGTCGGGTTATGATTTGCGAAGGGTTAATGCATTATTAACAAATGAGCTATGGGTATATGTGATTTTATAGCTAGCGGGGATTTTTAACGTAAAATAATTTTATATTGTAAAATTTGGGCAAATAAATTTTATAAAAAAATGGAAATTCATGAATCTTTTTTTTGGAAAAACCATGGAAAATTATCCCACCTGCGAATATTAGTCCCTAAAATTTTCCATGTTATTTGCATGGGTGCATTTGAGCTTGCAAACCCTTATTCATTTTTCTTTTAAAACAGGAAACTATCTAATTCTAACCTTATTTCATCCAGGGGCTCAGATTAAACTGTTGGGCTCCTTATTATTGTCTATTTTAACTATTGATCTACCAAAATTAAACTGTTTGGCTAGATCTTTATTCTCTATCTATCAACATGAAATTTAAAGCATGAATAATCAAGTTTGAGATGTTTGATTATCATGGATTGTGGCATTTTAACAAGATGCATGCAATCTGATTTGAAAAAAGTAAACTAAAGTAGTGGCATTTAAACTTGCAACACTTTCATGATCTATTTTTGATGGGGTTCATATTTAATATTCTTTTGATCTTTGTTTCTTTTTTTCCATTGATTGTTCTTTTAGGATATACCCTCTTTTCATTTTTTTAATTTGGGAATACATTTGCAGAAAGAAAAGGTATGTACAAAATTTTAAGATTTTAACAGAGTCAAATCAAAATTATGAACCCTATATTAATAGGACCCCAACAACCGCCAACCACCTTTGGCCAGTGCGAAATCCATTCAAAAATATTATTTCCCATTTCGGAAACCACCCTACCCATTTGAATTGACCACACATTCAATGCAAACACTGTTGGTTAAAAATGCATATTAGATGCCCACTACACCCTTTTACCATTTCTGTTACATTTTTTTGCATAGCAGAGACTGCCGACCTATTTTTGAGTAACCAGATCACTCAACCGACCTTATTTCAAGCCATTTTACCATAAATCAAGACTATTTTCTGCTACAGCCAGTGCAGAACTCGAACTGAGGCATTATAAAGACCAAAAGAACCTAAAAAAAGCCTTCCAATACCTCAGAACCCTTCTGCAAACTAGAATCCTCATTTTATCCAGGTATTCCTCCAAGAAAAGACCTGTTCCTTAAAGTTATAAAGAAGTAATTTATGTAATTGAATTAATTTAGGAGTTTTAGCAGACCAAAAGCACCTATTTCCTTCCCTATCCTTTTCTGCAGACCCTAGTTTTCCTTTTACAGAATTCTGAGGTACTAAGATTGCTTTAGGTTATATAGAATACAGTTTGATTAATTGAATCAAGTAGAAGACACTACATACCTAAAAGGAAATCCTTTTAGTTTCCCAAATCCTTTTTTCTACAAACCCTGGACTTATTTTAAGGATTCCCAAAGCCTGAGACTATTTTTTATTATAGAGAGTAATAATTGACCAATTAGCTTCTTAAATCAATCTGAAAATTGTAATAATATTTCTGAGGTGCTCCTAAAGGCCTAAAACCATTTCTTGAGTCAAAGGATTAATCAATCGAAGAAATTTAACAAAAGAATGGCTTCCAAAAGCATTGTATATGTCAATCCTTTACAACCCCGAGTTGTAGATGTAGAACACACTCCCCTAGCTGATTTTAAGATTAATGACACAGTCACTGAATTTAACCTTCTTGAGCTCCACTGCTGGAACCATGAAAAATCCATAGACCAAGAAGATGAGGTTTCATTTGGGAATCTAATTTTCCAAAGTACGTATTCCCACAAACTTTCCAATGGCCAGAAGTAATAAGAATTTGTCAATCTTGTTATTTCCCTGACCAGAGAGCCATAATAAACCCTGAAAAAGAAATTATGTTTACTATTATGGCTAAATCAAATAATCAAATGCTCCAGATCCAATCCAGTCCAGATGAAACCCATTTTTCCATTGAGGCTCTTTCATAGTTGTATCTGAATTTGGACTTCCCCAAGAGATTCCAGATATTCCAAACTTTCATGCCTTCATCTGTATAAATTCCCAAGATAAATCCTCCTTACCCATCTGCAAAATTTTCTGAAAGAACCATACATATCATTATTCTTGGTTATTTCACAGATGAGCATGTTGATGTTGCAGTACTAGGTTTTTTGTATACTTTTACACCTGGTCAGCCTCCTGCTACCATTTTCAATTTTTCCCAATACCTTGCTGATAATATTCATGAACAATTGCTCAAAATGCCTGAAGTATTCCTAAGTCCTATTCCACATGTTTTTGTATTTTCAATTAGAGAAATTTACCATCAACCTTCAAAAGCTTGATGTTGAAGGTAACCCACAGTCAATCATATTTTGGACTCCAATTATCAGAAAAGATTCCACACAGGCCACCTATACATATTTTATTGTTTCTTTCATTTATCCTATGGTCAATATGCTAAACAATAGCATGCAGCCTAGAATCAGTGAGGAGATTAAAAAGGTCCTTTAGTTTTTAGAGCATAATATAATAGGAGATTGGTACTTGTACCAAAACCATACAAAAATAAGGGTATATGGACCAAATCTTATTGCATATAAACTACCCAAATACCCCCCAATGAGGTTATTTTCCCTTCAGTATATAAAACAGATTCTAAATTCTGATGGGATCAATTTCTTGGCAGCTAAGAAGAAGACATAGTTCAAAATAAAAAATCAGGTTGGCCTTTTTATTTGTAATAACAGAGATGTAGGTCTAGAGGCTGAAAATTATTTGTGGGAGTTTCAATTCAATAAGATTTTTTTATGGTATTACGATCCTCTAGGAGTAATAATTAAACTAAGAGTTAAATGCAAAGTAACTCCTTATGTACATGAGAAGAAACCAGATATTGAGAAATTCTCCAATCATTTTGAATGGTTGGAGAACACCTTTATTGAGGCAAAGAAGAAGGGTGATACTAGTCAAACTTTGCAGACTCCAGCCCAAGAAGACAAGAACTCAAAAATAATCAGAGAGGATGGATCATACACTGCAAAGACTATAGCTGAAACTAAATTTAAATTAATGTACAGGAAGAAGCAAAAATTAAATCTTGTCAATGAAGAAGTGGAAACAATAGAAGTAATTGATACAGAAATAGTGGTGAAAGATAATGTACCACCTGCAGTTGCTAAAGAAACACTTCAGCCTTCAACTTCAAACACTCAGCTAATTCAAAAGTAGCACAGTGTTGAAGTATCTTCTTCCAGCAAACCAGTAGAGAAGGAGATGGATATTATGCAGAAATACAAAGAGATAAAGATGAGAAATGAAGCCTTGAAGACTGATACATACAACCAGTATTAGAAATAGTCAACCAGTGACTAAAGAAGATTGCTTTCTACTTTTGACTATAAAGCTAGGAATATGCAAATGACCTTCCTGCAACCTAAAGTAAAGCATCCCAAAACACCAGCAGATTACAAAAATTCATCATATGAAGTTCAAGCAGATGATCTTCATCTTATTGATCAGATAGAATTTCAAAAACAAGCTGGTGAAATGCTTTACTCCACAATGAAAAATAAAGCCATGAGTGTACAAAAACTGCAAAACACTCTTGGAAACATCAAAGATCAACTTAAATTGGAAAAGGCATCCTCACGGGCTAAGATAATAGAATCAAATCACTGGAATATTTGATTATTTAAGTAGGATATGATCCAACAAATGTAAAAGTTGCAAATGAATTGATTAAAAAAGAAGAATGCAAACATTGCTGCATTAAATAAGTAACTTAAGTTTCCTCCTACTGAACATCCTCAGGCAAAGGAAGTGTTATAGGATTCAAATCAGAAAGATGAGATGATGAATCTCATTCTTCAATTGACTTCCCAGATAAAGGAAATGGACAAGTTGGTCGAGGAGAAAAAGGCTAGAGAAGAAGTCCTTGTTGTTGGTTGATAAAAGGTGCTTTCTAAACTCCTAATTATCCCCACATTAATTATCAATCCGGGAAAGTCCTTCTATTTAAAGAGTGTACACATTATGTGGAAGCTATTTAAATCAGAGAGTAATGTTTCATAGATTGCAATATATATCTTTTGATACAAGAGTAAACGGATGTAGCAAGTAAATTCTAATTGAAATTAAATGAAAACTCAATCCTCTAATGAAATCAAATCTTACAGCAATTCAAGTAACAACAATATGTGATTCAAGTAACAGTAATATCAGTTGAGAGTATAGTAGTGATAACTCTTCTCTTCGAAACTAAATAATCTAAATCAAATTCATTCTTCAATAAAACAAAAATGTTATCAATCTGAGAGCCTAGCAGCATTAGTTAATACTCGTTACAATTGATCACATTGAGCAGAACAATTATCTAAGCAACTCAATCCGAAAGCAGAAGTAAACTAAATAAATAACAATACCGTAAAATATATAAAACAAAACTATTCGGTTAACACAAGAAAATAATGAATAGCAAGGAGATAAAATCATAAAAAGAAATAATACCATCAAACCATCACACTTGCGATAATTGGAAATTTATGACACAGATGAAGCAGTGAATTCCACCGGAAGCCGGGCCCTTAGCCACCAGCAGGCACTACTATATTGCTTCAGATGATGCGAATGAAAACAACAACTTCAATTAATCATCAAGCTGAAAGAGCGTTACAATATATTCATGTTCTTCGCTACAATGAGAATCTGTAATTAGGAATTAAAATTTCAATAATAACAGCTAGTCCCCCTTCTGTTTACAATCGTCGCCTTTTATAATAAGAAAGGGGTAAAAAGACAAATGGTGAAAGCGATCCTTCTGATTTGCTTTATAACTTCAGACATCCTTTCCCTTCTCGCACTGATCCTTCTGATTTTCTTTGGCCTTATCCGCAACCATCACGCTCCTTCCTTAGCTTGTTGCTATTTTTCGTTGTTCCTCAGTTAGGGAACAACAATTGTCTTTTTTGTATTTTCCTGCATAAAGAAGGATAATAATTATCCAAGTCATAACTGCAGATAATTCCTTCATTCTTACCATAATTATTTAATATATTAACACATTAAGATACAGAAAGGATAAGAATAAAGGAAAATGATGATGATTAAATAAAAAACGCATACCTTTTCCATGACTCAACATACTCCCATGCTTACCTTATTTCATGTCCTCATGAAAAGCAAGTAATTTTTATGCAAAGTTGTTAAGGAATAAGCTGGAGAAGGAATGTCGTAAATCGGTCTAAAGCCATGGTTCTTGGCCAAGAGCTCAAAGATGGGCCCTGTGTCTCCTTCAGGCAATTCATATATAGCTTTATGACCTTCGGCAGGATACCAAATGATAGGGCTACGGAATCGACAGCCTAGCCAATAAGGAACTTCTCTTAAGATGAGGTTGTTGTAAGTGACAAAACATTCTGCAACCAACTTAAAATTTTTATAATTAAATGGCTCTCTATCTTGTACATTATTAGTGGAAACTATCCACCTGAGCTTGGCTGCAACCAAGGAGCTTTCCTGAATAGAGAGGAAGTATTCTACTTCCTTTTGTACAATCTCTTTCTGAATATGCCCCAAAACTTTGATTACTCCTTCCCTTGCCATCAAACTTTTGTGATTGGCCAACATCTGCAAAGGGTGTTTGGGTTCTGTTAGTGTCAGTCTGGTCATACTACCATCAATGATCAAAGTTGCTCTTTCGCATTTGCATATTAGGAGTCCCATACCAGAAATTTTCACCATTCCATTAGGTCATGGATTCATTGATGGTGGTGGTCTTTCATTAGTTTTTCCCTCATGTAATACCTGCTGACTCTCCTCTCTATGGTCTTTAGTCATTATTCACTTTCACTCCTAAATCCATATTATTAAGTCATAGGGTTGGTCTCGTTAGGTTCTAGGGTCTCATCATGGTCAAATTAATAAATTTAAGTTTCAATAAATATCAGCAAGGACATGAGGAGGTCAAATAAACTCAAAGTCATAGAATTTGGGAAAATCAAAGAAATATTCTATTGAGCTTGATGTAATTTCACCTCAAAACCATGTTTTGAGGTGAAAAAATGGTACTTTTCCTTTATTATCATCTTTCATGTAATTTTATGTCTTCATATGTAATAAGTCACACTTTAGAAGCTGTTATCTCCACAAAGTCACCACCCTTCCCTTCAAAGGTGTTTTTCCACAGCATTTTCAGTGTCAAATCATGTTCTAAGCATGTCCATCAGAAACAGTCCAGAAAGAGCTTTCCAACGGTATATTATACTCTCAAAACTAACTCCTGGATTGAAAATTATGCCTAAGTGAAAAAGGGTCCTCAAAAGCCCAACCTTTCCCCTTTTCCCATTTCTCCCTTACACTCTATTTCATAAAAATATAAAAGTTTTCTTTATAAACCCCCCCCTTTTTCCCTTCCGATCGCATGGATCGCATCGCAAAATTCCTTTGACCCATAAACTCCGCTGCGATTAAATAAACCCCTTCTCTTCATTTTCCCTTAAACTTTATAATAAAGTTTTAAAGTTTTTATTATAAATTCCCCCGATCCGATCGCACCTCCCATTCTGATCCAATCGCAACACATTAATTGTATACCCCGATTAACCCACTCTGATCACATCTGGACCGTTGATTCAATCAACGATCCGACGGCTCATATCCGATCACATCATCGCGATTGCACATCCCGATCGATCCCCTCCAATTGACCCTTTCTTGATTACTCCGATGCGATTGACTCCCGACCCGCTCCCCCAATTGTGTTTGCACCGTCGATCTTCCCTTCTGATCGAACGGCCCACAACCAATCACTCCATCGCAATCGAATTGTCCTCAATATGTGTTAACCCCGTCTCACTTCTGATTGTGATTACTCCCCGGTCCCACCTTTAATCCCTTCTGCCCTTTACAAATATAAAAGGGTCTTTCCCTATGTAAAATGGAAAATTTCATTTTCTACGAGTTTTCAAAGGGACTTCTCCCACTCCTTATTTCATCAGCCTTTGCTTCATTGCATCACAAATTTTTACGACTTGCTCCCACTACCCTCACGTCCCGATTTGCGATTGTGATTTAGTCCCCCGGTCCCACTAAGAACCTTTCTGTTGTTCAATGAAAAATCACTTTTTCGTTTGTAAAAATGCCAAACCATTTTTATTCATTTTGAAAAGGATTTAACCCATTACCCCTTCCAATTATCCTTTTGTCCCTATTGCATTTATTCCAATCGCATCACAAGTTTTATGCCTCGTTCCAATACACCTATTCCTCTGCCACTCCGACCCCCAATTGCAATTGCAATTGCCCCCTTCCCCTTATACACTAATCACAATTGCAAGTTTCCAAATCAAATTCTCTGCCTTATGTGATACTCCCTCCCCTCCTCCGATTGCGATTGCGATTCGGGCCCACCTCCTTTCCCTTCACTCTTTCTCATTCAAAACAAGTCTTTCCTTCACTAAAAGGCATAATTTCATTTTAATTAGGTATTTTCTTCAAAATTTGGTTATTCTTCAAGGAGAAAAATAGAGCAACAGTCAAAGGCCGAGAGCTAAATACAGACATAGAATCGTCACGGTTTCTTCAACAACGATTTAAAGGGGATTGGTTCTACAAGTTTCTTCTTCTCATTAGTTGGATGTAACAGCGAAATATTCAAATGGTTAAAAATGTATTGCTGTTCCTTCTTTTCAGGAGTAGATTGTTGGTTTCTTTCTATGATCAGATTTCAATTTCTGAGCTGGTAAAGAGCTCCTCTTTCTGTGGATATAATTCCCTCAGATTTTGGTCTATTTAATGTAATTTGAATCATTTGTAAAAAAATAAGTGGGGGAATAGTGTGGAAATAGTTTGGAAATCACTGAGGATGCTCTGCGCTCCATTGTAACAGTTTGACATGGAATTAATAAAGATATGCAACTCTGATTTGTAGGATCCATGTGGTATGAATTTTAGCATTTGTTCTTTCCTTTGTTTTCATATGTAAATATGTCATATGCACCATACATTCATAAACATTTCTGGTTGAATGCTTTCAAGATAGATAGGTAGAATCCATTTTTAATGCTCTGCCTTGGGAAATCGTTCAATACTCTATGTTTTCTTCTGTTTGAAAAGGATCCATCTCCTATGCCCTTTTCAGCTCCTCACCAGTCTTACCATCCCATCATTATCTAAAATTAATTGTTAAAATTCCTACCTACCTTGCCCCATGAAATACCCTGTATCTCTGATGTAATTCCACAGTTTTCAAACTTCCCCATCTTTTCCATACAACCCTGAAAATTTGATAAAAACATTTCCTATCATTATGCCTAGCCTAAAATCAGTTTTTTTATTACATTTCATTGAATATATTTTTACGGAGAGAGCCCTCTCCTAACCTTGTAGGGCTAGATACAAGGCTGAGCGTGGTTTGAGGTTACCCTGATTTTCCTTTTCCAGCCTCAGGTCCAAATAAGGTGATAACAATTTCACCTCTGACCCACAGATCCAGTCCATGCTCTTGTCTTTGGAACGCGTTATGAGCCTTGAACCATTTCAGTTGATTAACAGCAAATGAGATAAAAGCTTGAAATTTCACATCCCCCATAAAGGGGTTGGGGTTATTTTCCACTTCTTTCTCTAATACAAAATTATGTAGGTAGAATTCACAAAGAAATCTTTGAACTTTTACCCCATGTTGTTTACAACAGTTTATAAAATCCTCAATTGTTTTTAACTCTATCGGTTTTCCAGCTCTGACAGCTTTGATTTTCAACTGTAAGTACCTTTCTAGCAAAAATAGGGCATAATTATTGGCAGGAGATCTGCATGCCAAGACATCAGTGTATAATGAGAAGATAGTATCCATTTGACTCCTGAAATTTTCTAATATGAGCTTCATTTTCTCAATCCTCTCTTCTGCCTTTCGATATTTATCGAAGGTCTCACTTTCTGAGTTGTTCATGTCCCGAAGCTGCCTCTGTAATTCTTGGTATTTTTGCTGGGAGACAGTTTCTAATTCAAGCCATTCTATGACAAGTGAAGCCTGTGCTAAATCTATTTGAAGATTCGATATACTAGGGCCATTTCTTGTCATAACATCTTGAGCTTGAATGGTTATATGTGTATCCCTGCTATAAGAAGAGATGCCTATTGTCTAGGTTCCTTTATTATGGGAGGTCCAAGCCTCCGTCTGGGTAGCCATGCTGGAGGAGGGTACCATCTCCATTTGAATAGCTAAGTCATAAGAGGGTACAACCTCTGTTTGGGTGGCTACTTCTGCAAGAATTGCATGCTGTTCCTTAACAGGTTGAGTGATTATGGGCTCCGTTTGAGTCCCTGTAGTTCTTCTTTCATCTACTTCCATTTGAACCTCTGCGTTTATTATTTTCGGGGTTTTATTTGGGACTTTTCCTGCTGATAACCCTCTTATTTTTCTTTTGATCCTTTTTACTATTTTCCACATCTTCTGATGTTCCTTCCTAAGCTTTTTTTTATTTTGGACCTATACTTTTTAGGGGGAGAAACTGTTCTATTGATCGTTTCTACTCCTAACGAGCCCGGTTTCTCGTCTTGACTCTGCTCTAAAAGAACTGTGTCACCAGATTGGTAGTCATCTTCTTGGGCTATTTCCATTTCTTCTGTTTGGTCTATATTTTCCATATTTAGGCCTACTTGGATGGGTTCTCCCGGAGGCATATCATCAGGTTGGTTCACCTCTTCTTGAGTGGCTTCTATCCTTGTTTCTACTTCACAGCTTGCATTTTCTGGTATTCTTCTATCGTGGCCAAAGTTCTCTACAGATTGGGTTGATCCAATTTTAAAATTGAGCAGGCTTTCATGCTGTATGAATTCAGCCATATTGGCCAAGATCTAGGCCAATTCGATATCATGCAATAAATATCTTTGGGGACTTGTATTTGGCGTTGAGAGGGGTTCTGATTCATTTATTTCTTCATCACCCGGGTGCTCTGTTTCCTCTTCATGTTCTGACTCTGGGTCAACCCGTCCTTCCAACTGTGAATACTTCTCATTTACTGGACTAGACAATTCTATGGGCTGGCTGCTATTGCCCTGGGGATTTTCGGCTGCTCCAAGTTTGTCCTCAGTCTAGCGGAATGTCTGTGCTTTTGGGGAATGTTTGTTGTATGGGTAGTCCTCTTCCTTTTCGGAACAGGGTTAGGCGCAGGCAAAGCTAAACCCCCTTCTATGGAAAATATTAATTCTTCCCAAAATTTTTGCTACTAGGCGAGGTTGTAGCTAACTATCAGCCTAATTAAAAAATGGTGGCTTACGACGGTTTCTATGTGTTGGGAATTTTTTATCCTTTCAACAGAATCATGTAGTAGGAAATTCAAATATGCAGATAAATTCACAGAACATTTTTGTTTCAAGACTACTAAAATTTTAAGTTGACGCGACCTTACCATGTCTTTTCGCCTGTCACATGTAATGAAATTCTTGACGACTCTGGCTAGTTCTCCCCACGATTCTCCAAGGGACAATGGTCAAAACCATTTTCCTTTGATGATAAGCTCCTATCCTTCATCCTTAAAGGCTTCAATGGCATCATGCAGCTTCAATCGTTTGTTAGTCCATACAGGTCCTTCAACTGGTAACCCAAAAACTTCTACAATCACAGCATCTGATATTATGATTTGTCTGCCCCTTACCATAGATTGGTCGTTCTGTAAATTTTGTAAGAATTCAATGGTAATTGTTTTGTTGGGTTGCTGAAATCGTGTGAATTATGATATCCACCCATCTCGGGCTAGAATTTCTCTGGCGGCATCAGAAACAACTAGTATTAGCAGCTCCCTGCACACTGTTCTACCTCCCATATTGCCTAAATTCTACAAACTGTTAATTAGAAAAAGTAACATAGCAATAGACAGAGCCAGTGATGGAACAACAAGCTGTTATAATATTTATATTGGATGATACTTTATAGCATAAATACCGTTATATAAGATGTGCTATTATGGAATTTCATATTGTCCTGCATAATCAAATAAAAGGCTGGCACGCATGCATAAGTACTTCGGGAGTTGCTCCTCGCCCCCCTTTTGAAATGATAGGTCGTCTTCAATCGAATAAGTGAAGGAAAATCATGCTAGTGGAAAAGTACAGGGATGATGAAGGTGGTAAAGTACGCCTATTTATGAAAGGATCACAAAATATATCAAAGTGTTGAAATCAATGCATATATGAGAATTATCAATTAGTGAGGAGATGCCGTGAGGTGATTTCAAAAAAGGAAAAAGGACATTTGACGCAAAAAAGATACTTTACCGTCATTATTCCACTTAAAGCTATTATGATTTATTTTTTTAAAAATATTCATGCATAGAGGTTCAATTGGATGTTAGGACCATAATCTCTCCATGGAAAAAATTTATAAGGGTATAATAATAATTATTGATGTAAAATAAAGCTTCGATACCATCAGCAGAGCTTCTGCTGCCCGTAGGCGTCCATAGCCTAGACAGAGTTTCTTTTTAACCCTTGAGAACCATGGTCCTCTATGTATAACTGGGGAAATTTCTTATGATGTTCTATAGCGGAGACCAATGTGCTGGCTTGGTGACCAGGTGAGCACATTTCCATTCACTGGGAAGTAGCGAGAGTGGTCAGGCCTGCTCGTAATGAGACCTCCTGTTTCCAAGGACTTCATTTGTTCATGCATCCATTGGATCATATCCCTGGTGTGGTGGCCATAGTGGGAATGCCATTTCGCTTCTTCCTTATGATCATGGTAGGTTGGCTCGTGATGAGACCCCCTATCCTCCCCTATGGAAAATCATCAAATCATTAGTAAACGTACATTTTTTTTTTTTAAAATCCCCATTTTATGCATAGAGGGTGGCTCATCACTCCTTAAGAGTAGGGATGGTGGAAGAAGTTTGACATATCAATATACAATAAGAATATACCCATAATCTTATTAATAATATATAGAGAGATTTATACAGACAAGGGAGAACCAACATGATATAGATAATCAATCAGTTTAATTTATAATGGAAATGAGGACAGTGAAGTGATATAGATGGTTGTGTCCTTTCTTTTTCGATCAATACCAAGCAATATTGTTTAAAGATGATAATGTTCAATATTTGCTTGTTCTAGTAAACGTCAGATTTGTATCCTTTCATATATATTTGTACCCTTGTGTCTTGTTGTCAATCCTAGAGACAACCTTGAGTTGTGAAAGACCAGTGCCTAGGACATCTTATATAGGAAGGAGTAGTATGATATAACAAGGACAATTAGCAGAACAAGGCTCTTTTTCTATTTCATTTTTAATAGGAAAGATCAATGTAGATGGAACCAAAATATTCACAAACTAAGCATAATGAAAGGAACATTGTAGAGGCAAGGAGTGAATTCTCAATATAAATGTATCAGACAACTCAAAGACAACTTGCTGTAAGGAGGGCTGGATTCTAAAAATGCTTTACAGAGATTGAAAATCAGAAGGCATGCTGTGTAAGAAATATAGAAGGAATACTAACTACTAATGAGATGAAATTCCATAAACAAATCTGAACATGAGATGGGCTTAAGATAATAAGAATCCATACATTTCCATAGCTTTAAAAAAAAATAACATCCCATAGCACTTAATATAGAAGAAACATGGATGAAGTTGAAAATGAAACAACATATCATGACTAAGCCATATTTAAAGCGCTAGACAGGTTTAACATGAGTAACGATTGTGATAAATTCATACCATAACCAGTGAGCCACTCGCATTCCAGAGCATGATACAAGAAGGATGGAAATAGTGAAATGAACAACTAAACTATATCACATAAGACGGAATTACAAACTATAAAGCATCCAGACCAGAATCCTCATTAAAGGTAAAAATCATTATCATTGAGACCCAACGGGCTCTTCACATTTGTATTAAAATTTCAACAAAATGCATACAAGAAACTCTTTCACAACCAATTCTTCAGAAAATCTAGAACCCATTTTTCTCTTTAGTTGATGCTTATATAGAAGCCTCAAAGACATGAGCGAGAAGATATTTTTGGGAAAAAATATCTTCCTCACGTGCTTGTAATCAGTTTGAGGTCTCCATCAAAAATAACCAAAATTCATGATGAGGAATTGGGGCATCTCATCATTAACAGCTAGGCTCATGGCCGTTTTAAAAAAAAATATTAAACAACAGTTTCTGACAGAAAGTAAAATGCAGGAGTGGAAGGTGAATTCCACCCGAAATTTAAAAGTAACAAACTAAAATGGAAGTAAAAGGCCACTAGGGCCGAATCATGAATTGAAAATGTTCACTGATGAGGTGGAGTTGAGGTGGTCGCTGTCACAAGTGGTGGAACGTTGGCTGATGAGCTGGCGACCAGGCTGGCATACCGGGTGCATCTCTGCTAACTATCTGCTACAGGTTTGGGCATTGCAGTATTTACTTTATAGTATGGCTGAGGGGTCTTTTTCAGGTCGATATCTGACCTCTGATGCTTCTTTGGAGTCCTTTCTGGCTGTAAATCTCTGTGTTCTGCCTTCTGGAATTGGTGAACTAGATAGAAAGTCCGCAGACCTCCATACTCCATAATTGCTGGTTCTGACAGTCTTTAAGAAGCTTCTGTGAGTGTATTTAACTGTTTTTGGGCTCGAGGAGGCATGGAGGCTTTAATGGGAAGATGTGCTGTTTGGAGAAAGACGTCCCGCTGATATTAAACATAGATATGGTCGTTTCGTGTGCTCTTTAGTCTTCCCACTACGTCCTTTCCTTTTGAATAAGGATTAAAGTGTTTAATCTTCAATTTCAGGCTTTAATCCCTCAAATCCGTCTCTGTTTCTTCACTTGGCCACTATAATGGCCTCTCTGTTTTTTGAATTACGGTGACTGTGATTACGGAGGCAGAGTGAAAATTCCACTCTGTAAAAGCCCTGCACAATGAAACAAATCAATTATAAAATCCAGGGTGGTGGCGGAAGAATGCTTTGGAGGCTTGCGGAGTGGTGGCGTAATGGTGGAGAACAGTGGAAAATATGAAAGAGTGGTGGAAGAATGATCTTTAGTGTTAAACACTAAGGTATAGCCTTTGGCCGAAATACAAAGAAAAGGGGCCAAATGAAATGAAAACGAGGACCTTGGATGGTGGGACCCGGCGGGTGGAGGGCAATTGACTGTGGGCCGTTGGATATCAGGAGGAGATCAACGGCGGGGATTAAAGGATGAAATCATGGGAAAGGTCCGATGAATGAAGTTAGATGGGGAGGCGATGAAATGTGGGCCGTCGATCTTGGGTCAAACGGACGGTCATGATTGGATCGGTGGATCACAATCGGAAGGGACGGAGGTGGCACCGTTTAAACTTGCGATTGGCGATGCGTGATTCAATGCCAACCGTTGGATCACGAAGGGGATCAACGGTGGAGATTAAATCGGCGGGGGGAGAGATGGAGGTATAGAAGTAGAGAGGGAGAAATGAGGGTCGTCAGATCTAAGGGAATGAATGGCAGGGATGTAATCAGGGATCGGCAATCGGCATAACACAAAATGGCACTTTACGAAATATCTGATTGGCGATGGGGTTGCGATGCGATTAGCGCCCGACTGTTGGATCGAGGTGTGATCTATGGTCACGATCGGATCAGAGGATTGCGATTTGGGAGGCAGAAGGAGGGGATGCGTGGGCTGGCGCGATGCGATTAGCGTTGGGCTGTCGGATCTATATAGATCAACGGCTTAGATCACAGTGGGACTGATGGAACAATAACACTATTGCATCGAAGTTTTCATGGTTTACAAAGGAACAAAACGTTCTGCTCCGATTCTCTGATGCGATTAGCGCCCAGGCCATAAGCGCTCGGTCTTGGGCATAGGGCATATGGGGAAGTGGTTTACGGGGGCTGGTCGAAAGGGGCTAAGCCTGATATATGAAGGAAAGTGGGCTTTTTAGTCAAAAAAGAGGGTTTTCAAGGCTAAAGAGGGAATCGATAGAAGGAATAAAGGGACTCCAAGCCAAACAAGGGGTGTTTGCAAGGTTTAAAAAGATGTTAGGATGATTTAAAAGGTTTAAAAAGGAATTTGGAAGACTTTGCAGAAGGGAACTAGGTGATGAAAATAGAGGTTAAATGGGAATGAAATAAAAGGGAAAGGCCTTTTTGAGCATTTTTTTCTTCACAACAGAGAGGCTTTTAAACTAGGGACAACAGTGAGGATTTATCGAAGGACAAAGGCACAAGGAGGCTTCAAGGATGACGTGTTTTCAGAGAGACATGCATTCCTTGAAGGCTCAAAAACATTTTAGCCCCTTGTTTTCTTGTCAAAAAATTAATAGGGGGCTAACATGATCAACATGCTTTATAGAAGATCATAAAAAGTGGGCAAAGGAAAGAAAGGTGTTCTCACACAAGTATTCACAAGTTGCTAAAACAGCAAAAGAAAACCTCACACAAAAAGTGTTGTTCCTTATAGGGAACAACAAGGAAAAACACATAAAAAAGGTGTTGTTCCTTAGAGGGAACAACAACTGTTCCTTAGAGGGAACAACAGTTTTTCCCTATAGGGAACAACAAAGAAAATGCATACGAAAATTGTTGTTACTTCGAGGGAACAGCAAGACAAATTACACACCGAAATTGTTGTTCCTTAGAGGGAATAGCAGAAATAAGAAAAATATTGCCCACGGAATTGTTGTTCCTAAGAGGGAACAGGGGTTGTTCCTTAGAGGGAACGACAACTGTTCCTTAAAGGCGACAACAAAAGTAAAATTCATATGAACGTTGCGGTTCCTTAGAGGGAACAACAGTTGTTCCTTTAGAGGGAACAAAAACTGTTCTTTATAGGGAACAACAACTGTTCCTTAAAGGGAACAGCAAGAAGAAACTTCACACGAACTTTTGTTGTTCCTTAGAGGGAAAAACAGCTGTTCCTTAGAGGGAACAACAAAGGAAAAATAGAAAAAACAAGTTATATACAATTTATACAAGAAAATTCAATCAAACAGAAAGAAAAACTTACGTACAATTTTCAAAAAAACAAATAAATTCTTCACTGGACCGATGCTATGGGTGGGTTGACCTCCTCAACAAGAATTTGCATAGTGGAATCTTCCTGTAGCTATTGGAAAAAGGACTCCCTGGTAAGCAGTTTGTGATAGAGGCGTACTCCATGTCCATTCACTTTAAAAGAGTAGCCAGACCCATCAATGGTGGCTAATGTGACGGTGCCATTATCATGCACCTTTTGTATCTCATAGGGGCCTAACCATCTGGTCTGGAGTTTTCTTGGGAAATCCTAGAACCTAGAATCATACAAAAGTGCCCAATCACCTTCGTGGAATGTCTTCTTCTTGATGATGGCATCATGCCATTTCGCTCTTTGTTGTTGGATTAGTGCAGTATGCTGAAGAGCTGATAGGCGGATTTCATCCAATTCATTGATTTTATGTAGCCTGTTAATATGTGCTTCATTCAGATCCAAGCCTACTTGTTGAGCTATCCTCAATGTATAAATTTCAAATTCTATTGGGAAGATAGGCTCTTTTTCGAACACTAGATGATATGGGGAATATCCCATGGTATTTCTCCTTGTCGTGCGGTATGCCCACGGGGCTTTTGGCAATCGGGTAGCCTAGTCATGTCTATGTGATGCGACTATTTTTGTGAGTATTGCCTCAATTACTTTATTGCTGCTTTCTACCTAGCCATTTTCTTGCGGGTGGTATTGAGTTGTGATTATGTGCAAGATATGGTGATTTTTTAATGTTACAGTAATCTTATGGCCTATAAATTGTGGCCCTCCATCTGTGATTATTTCTCTAGGAAAGCCATATCGCACGAAAAGTTGGAAAAGAAAGTGAATTACCAAGTCCTTCGTTGCCCTTGGTAATGCTTCTGCATCCACCCATTTAGTCACATACTCTATTGCAACTAATATATATCTCTTTTGATTAGATAATGGGTTTATTGGACCGATGAAATCTAACGCCCATCACTCAAAAGGCTCGATGACTAACTGTGGATGCAAGGGCATCTCATCAGACTGCCCAGGGCGTCCCATTATTTGGCAACTATCACATGCCTCGAAAAACTTCTTGGCGTCTTTAAAAATGGTGGGCCAATAATAGCCCGTCTGTAAGACTTTATGACCAGGTCTGTGGTCTGCAAAATTTCCCCCACAAGGCCCATCGTGGTAGGCTTTTAGGATGTTGAAGATTTTGTCTTCCCTGACACATCTTTGAATGTGCATATCGGCCCCTGTATGAAATAAATAACCTCCAATCCAGGAGAACCATGTGCTACGCTGTACTATTTGTTTTCTTTCATTAGGCATCAGGTGTTTGGGTAACTTACCTACTACTAAGTAGTTTGCGACATCCGCGTACCATGGTGTTTTCAAGGTTACCACAAATAAGTGTTCATTAGGGAACTGGTCTTCTACTGCTGCCGAGTCATCTGTCTTTGGCATACATGAAAGGAAGTCTGCTACTGGATTTTCCTTTCCTGGTCGATCTTTGATTATTATGTCGAATTCCTGCAAAAGAATCAACGATCTTGTCACTCTTCCATTTGTAACAGGTTTATTAGCTAGATATTTAATAGCAAAGTGATCCACATACAAAACCACAGTGTATCCTGTTATATAATATCTAAATTTGTTAATAGCATAGATTACAGCCAGAAATTCCTTTTCGGTCACAGTGTAGTTCAATTCAACAGGAGATAGATTTTTGCTGATGTATTATATCACATATGGCTTCTTATCTTCCTCCTAGCCAAGAACTGCTCCAATAGCCATGTCTGATGCATCAGATGAGATCTGAAATGGAAAATCCCAATTTGGGCCCCTTAGCACTGAGGTTGTTGATACAAGCCGTTTTAAATCTTCAAAAGCACTGTCACATTTTTCAATCCAAATAAAATCAATATTTCTTGTTAATGCATATAAGGGTGCAGCAATTCGAGAAAAATTCTTTATAAATCTCCTATAATATCCAGAAAATCCCAAGAAACTGCGTACCTCAGTTTGTATGGAAGGGGTAGGTATTAAAAGAATTATCTGAATTTTTGTTGGATCTACCTGGATTCCAGCTGCTGAGATATAATGGCCTAGGATGAGGCCCTCGGTCATCATCATGTGGTATTTTTCATGGCTTAAACAGAGCCTAGTAGCAATGCATTGTTGCAGAACTTTCTCTAGAATTTCTAATGTTGGCTCGAAGTCATCTCCGTAAGGTGTAAATTCATCCATGTATACCTCGAGCCCTTCATTTATCAGATCTGAAAAAATGTAGCAGGTGCATTGCATAGTCCAAAAGGTAAGACCCTGTAAGTAAAGGTTCCCCATGGGCAGGTGAAAGTAGTTTTATCCTGGTCTTCAGGGGCAATTTGAATTTGGTTGTAGCTACTGAAGCCGTCTAGGAAAGAAACAAATTTTTTTTCCTGCCAACGTGTCCAAGATCTAGTCAATGAATGGAAGGGGAAAGTGATCTTTTTGGGTTGCTTTGTTAAGCTCTCTATAGTCAACACATATACACCATTTTCCATTATTTTTAGGCACTATTACTAATGGGGAGACCCATTTGCTATCGGATATAGGATAGATGAAATTCACATCCAACAGTTTTTGTAGTTCATCATTCACAATATATTTAAGATGAGGGTTTAATCTCCGTTGAGGTTGTCTAATGGGCCTCACATCCTTCTCTATATATATGTGGTGCATGCATAGTTGGGGATCAATCCCTTTCATGTCCAGGTAATCCCAAGCGAAGGCTTCTTTATATTTTCTCAGAAGTTGGACAAGCCTCTGTGCCTGGTCCTCAGTCAGGTTTTTATTGATATTTAAGGTTTTCCTTGGCTCAATTTCTACAGTTTTTCTATTATAAACAGAAGTTGTTGGGATTGACTGGTCGCTAAATTCTTGTAAGGGATCCTCTTCGATTTTGTTATCTAGGGCTACTTCGATCATGTGACATTTTGGATGAGATACAACATTTGGTTGGTTAATATAAGTGTTAATGATGTCATCTTCTATTTGAACTTTAAATTCAAGATCATCTTCTATGGTTATTGGTGATCTAATGTTTTCATTTAAATATGATAAATTTTGTTTCCTCATTTTTATTATTGTTAGACTTGGCTGAGCTGGAGGATATAAGGCTAAATTCTTCACATCTTTTCCTCTTGCTATAGTCATGATGCCTGTCCGACAGCTTATGTAAGCATCTGCGGTTGCTAGCCAAGGTCTTCCTAGAATTAGGGGATGTCCATCTATTCGGTTTCTAGGATTGATGATCAAAAAATCTGCTGGGTATTCCCAAGAATCTACAGACACCATTACATCCTATAATGTCCCCTCTGGTTTGACAATTGACCAGTCAACAAGTTCCAAGAGGGTTTTGGTTGGCTCCAAGGATGTAATGCCAAGCTTTTGACAAGTTGTTGTTGTGAGAATATTGAATGCTGCTCCTAGGTCAACTAATGCATTGGGAAAGGAGCACCCATTTATTTGCACTGTGACTATAGGGTTTCATAGGTCCTCATATTTTACTGGTGTTTCTCTGCCTGATAATAAATCAGACAGAGTACCGATGACATGGACAATTGGAGTTGTTTTTTTTTTTCCTCTTTGGCTTTTTCATACATAATTATTTGATAGTTTTCACATAAATTGGAATGTCTTGAATAGCCTGGAGGAGAGGCATTTTTACACACAAATTTTTCATTTCTCCCAAAAGATCAAAATCTCGATATTCAATTAAGCGGGGTATAATTAATCTTTCTGGGAATGGTGGAGAAGAGGTAATAGTTTGATCATGGGTTTTCTGTTTAATTGGATTCTCCACTTGTGGTGGTTGTTTTATAGGTAATGTGTTTTAAATTTGTATATTTTTATCCCCCTTCGACTCTATTATCCTCCCAGATCTTAATTATAGCTCATTACACTCCCTTAACTCAGTTTCTAGCTCGGGTCCTTCAATAATCTGCACAGATTGGATCGGTTTATTGTTGGGGTTCGGGTTGGGCTGGGCTAGGAGCTATGGTCGTAGGTTGGTCTGAGGGTTTTGTTGCAATGTATAGGGTGCTGGCAGTGTAGGTTGAGGTAGGGGGATTGTTCCTACTGGCTGATTTTTAGGTTGTTTCTAGCTTGACTGCCAACTCTAGTTTTGTGACGTAGAGGATGGCCATTGGAATGGATATGTGGAGGATGGCCAAAATGGTGGAAAACAAGGAAAATTTGGCCAACTATTATTTTGGTTTGATTGGTTGGACCAAGGTGGCATAGAGAATGGTTGCTATGACCAATTGGGATAAGGTGTCTGGTTTTGCCACATAGTTCTTGTGTATTGTTGAGCATTATATTGTGAGGGTTGAAAGGAAGAAGATGGGTTGGTTGGCATACCTGTTTGTCGTGGTTGCCATTGGCGACGCTGATTTAGCAGGTAGACTGGTTTTGTTTCTTCTTTTGCCTCTTTATAGACTGATTTTAACCCTGGAAGTGACGGGAAACGTTCTGTGGTGTGATATTTAGTACATATGGCATAGGTTTGTACCATATACAGTGGACACTCTTTGTGACTGTGCTTCTTTCTGCATCTCGGGCAAAATATCACTAGGTTCTATTCTGCTTCCGCCTGCTTCTTCTTAGCCTGCATGATATCTAATTGCATAATCAAAGTCCACAATATATATGTTTTAAATATTCTAGCAGGTTGCCAATTTCTATACTAGTAATGTTTCCACCAGATATTTTTGTTGATTAGCGGTTGTCATTGATGTCAACCCAAGCAGCACCAGGGGCTAACCCAATATTGCATGGGAATTTTGACCTACCAAATTAATATACTATAGGTTAATAATTATTTTTATGGTTTCTACTTGTCGAGATGTTTCCGTTGATATATGGCACGCCATGTAATTCTTCACGGTTTGAGAGATATTCATGTTTGAAGTTTGTACCCCTAGTTACTGGGCTAAGAACCCATGGGGTTGGGGCATGGGTCATTGAAAAGTCATAACTAATTTTTTTAAGCTCCTAAAATCCCTCCCACATTCACTTGTTGAAGCCCCTCTCAACCTAAGCATGTATATAAATTGTGATCCTCATTTCCTCCTTATGTAAGGGATTTTTCCATCTGAAACAAGTCATCGTGGCATTTTCGCTCTAAATTTTTTCAACGAAGGTTCAGAAGCTGAAATTTTTATGAGGTGAATCTGAAATCCTGAGGAAGTTGCTGTAAAAATTTCAGATCAAGGTGTGCAAAATTTTTGGAGATATGATCTGTGGAAGTCAGGGTTTTCGCAGGCTCTTGAAATTCATCTCAAAGAAGTGACCTTGGTAAAATCGTCATAACTCTCTCTCTGAGTATTAGATTTAAATTCCATAAAAAGTGGTAGACATTGCACAATCTTTAGTTTTCGATCTATCAATTTCAGATCCAAATGAAGAAACAGTGGCACGTGGCATGCCGTACAAGTGAACTCTGCTGAAACAGTCCATAATTAGGGAATTGTGAGAGATGGGAATAAATCTCTCTTGAAGAATCCAAATTGGGTCAGACCTATGGCATTGGAAAGACGACTCAAAGGAATACTATAGTACTAAAAATTAGATATTCAGGATCTGAAATAACAGAGATTGACCAGATTCAATATCGAGCTCCTAGAAGGCAAAGAAAAAGATAGATCATGTGTTGTCAAGGGTTGCAAAGGACTAGAATCTCTAGGGCAGCAAAGCAAAGAAAGGTGCAGCAGAGGGTAGCATGAAAATAGCATCAAGAAAGGTGCATAAAAGCAACAAGAAGTTCATCCCATGAAGTCTTCAAGTGGGCAACACTTCATACAATCATTGTAAAGGTATCATTGTACTTAGTTATTGTAAATAAATTATTGTACAAATTGTACTAGTATCTATCTGCCAAGAGTTGAAGAGGCAGAGTCAGATGGTCTAGGATCATCATTAGGTGGTTGTGTCATAGTTGGGGTTATTTTCTAGTGTGTCTTCTTCTTCTACATCATTCTATATCATTGTAAAGTGGACCATTTTCCCTGGTACGAGAGTCCATTCTTATTTTATTCTTCTATAGGGTGGTAGGGTGGTGCTAGGGTGAGTTGTAGCTCATTGGGTTTTGGGGCATCCGTTCAGTTGACTACTGAAGAATCTCGGGCGTTGGAGCATCCATCCATTGGGATCTGGAGAAGAATGATTTTCTAGATTCTAGGAAGTTGGAGCTTTATTTTAAATTGGAGTTGAATATTAAATAATTATTAGAAAAGAATTACGTGGATTTTGTCTCGGAGTGGGTTTCCACCTCAAAAACTGTGTGCATTTTTGTTCCTCTTGTTTGCTACTATCATTGTACAAACACTGATAATAATTGAAGATTAACTAATGCTCTAATTGAAAGGAATACTGATTCACCTCCCGCTCTCAATATTTCCAACAATTGGTATCAGAGGTTGGTTCCTTCAATAGCAGTTTTACAACTGGAAGGAGGTCATGGAGCATACCAAGAATGGTGTACCTCTATTCAATGAAAATAATTATGCACTCTGGAAAGGAAGAATGGAGATCTATCTCTTGGCGCAAGGTTACGAAGTATGGGACACTGTTCAAAATGGATTTACATCAACTACGAATGAACAAGGTAAGAAGAATTTAGTAAATGATGCAAAAGCAAAGAATATTATTATCAGTGGAATTATTGAATCTGCTTATCATAAGGTGTTGGGTTGTAAAACTGCCAAAAATGTATGGGAGAAGCTTGAGAATATATATGCAGGTGACTCAAATGTCAAAGAAGAAAATATTCAAATATATAAAGAAAAATTTGAGCAACTCAGAATGAAAGAAGATTGCAACATTGTTGCATACTTCCAATACGTTGATGAAATAACCAATACTCTGGAAGGATTGGGAGAGCCAATTGATGAGAAGACTATTATACGGAAGATTCTTAGAATGTTACCAAGGAGATTCAACCCAAAGGTATCAGTCTTAGAATACAGTGCAAATCTGGACAAACTTAGCAAAGAGGAATTACATGGAGTTCTCAAGCATATGAAATGAGACTTGATGAAGAAGAGGGTACTTCGCATCTAGAAACTGCGTTCGTTGCATCTAAGAAAACTAATAAGGATAAACAACCTTCAATTGAAAAGACATGCACCTACAAGTGTGAAGAAAAGGGAGATGATGAAGAAGGTGTTTCAGATGAAGAATATGCTTACTTCATGAGAAAACTAAAAATTGGTAAGGGACAATTCAAAGGTAAAATTCCATTGATATGTTTCAGCTATAATGAGGTTGGGCATTTTGCAGCAAAATGTACAAACAGAAGTAATGGCAACTCAAAAGGAAAGAAAGGCTTTAAGAAATTCAACAAGCAAGGATCCAAAATGAACTTTCTATCTAAATAAGATAGCTCATCATCCGATGAAGACAATGATAGTGAAGAAGAAGCCAATGAGAGAGTATTGTTTATGGCCAAGCACAATAAACAAGAGGTATCAAACAATGAAGAAGAAGGATGGACCATAGAATAATTTTATGAGGAAGAAATCAAGCTTATAAAAGATCTCAAGGCAGAGAAGATCTGTTCCAATACTCTTGAAGAACAAGTTCAAGGTCTCAAAATTGAAATTGAAGAACACAAATGCATTTAAGAGTCACTTCAAAAGAAGTTGGAAGAAAGCAACCAAGAAAGGGAAGAATTAGAAGCCGAAGCAGTCTCGCTACGTGAGGAAGTGAAGAAAGGAAAAAATATCCAAAACTATGCCAACAACTCTAGGGCATTGGAAGAACTCATCAACAATCAACGATCATACAACGACAAAATTGGCATCGGTTACAAAGAAGAAGAAGCAGGACCTTCTACAACAAAATACAATGAACCTATGAGATCTGACATGCATGGAGAGTTCATTGGAAAAGATTCGCAAGAACAGCCTTGGAAAACAATTCCTCGACGAAAATTTCCATCTAAGTACCAACATATTTTTTATGGCTACTGTTATTCATGTGGAAAATTTGGTCATAAATCTATAGGATGTCGCACGTACCCTAGGAACGAATACAATTCCAGGAGATCTATCAAATATGAACCTCCCAGGGCTCAGCGAAACATCAATAGATTTGAACATTTAAGAAATAATTTTAAATGTTACAAATTTCAAAACTTTGGACACATAGCCAAAGATTGCAGACTTGAAAAGCCTCCAAAAGAATCTTCGAAGCCACAGAACGAACAAACATGGAAGAAGAAGAAGAATGATAATTGTGCTCTCGCTTTCAAGGCTCAAAGAAAAAATATGTGTGGTATGTTGATAGCGGTTGCTCAACGCATATGACTGGAGATAGAAATAAATTTGTATCTTTAAAAGAGAAGAAGGATGGAACCGTGTCCTTCGGAAATGATAGATCTTCAAATGTTATAGCATCAGGTACTGTCACTCTTGGAAGCAAAGATGCTCTAGCCAAGAATGTTATATTGGTTGAAAACATGAATCACAATCTTCTCAGTGTTGGACAAATGTGTGATCAAGGACACACAATACTATTCAACTCCACGAAATGTGAAATCAGGAAAGGCGTGTATGGTGAAATTGTGGCTATAGCAAGTCGAGCTCCAAACAACATATATGTTCTGGATGAAGCAACTACAGCATGTCTAATAGCTGAAGAGGATGATACTATAATTGGTAGCAATGATGATCGACTACATAATAAATTTGTGACAAAGGTGTAAAGTGATTTCGAGATGTCTTTACTTGGTGAGCTGACATACTTCTTAGGGCTTCAAATATCTCAGCAAGAGAAAGGAATATTTATATGTCAAGCCAAGTACATCAAGGAAATTCTCAATAAATTTGAAATGGAAGATTGCAAACCCATCCTTACTCCAATGGTAACAGGTTGCAAATTGAGCATAGATGACTCATCTAAGGATGTGGATCAAAGGTTGTAAAGATCTATGATTAGTAGTCTTCTATATGTAACAGCCTCCCGACCAGATGTTATGCAAGAAGTTGGACAAGTAGAAAGATTCCAAGCAGCACCAAAAGAATCACATATTAAATATTCACCAACATTGGAATATCTTCTCTAGAAGCTTGGGATTCTCCCAAGTTCTCATTAGATTTTCCTTTTTCAGAATATAAAGGGGGAGTGGAAGTAGATTACAAGTCTGCAGGATAGTTGTGTGTCAGGGGGAGTGGAAGTGTGTACAAGTCTGCAGGATGGTTGTATTTCAAGGGGAGTTACCCTTTGCCATTGATGTCAAAGGGGGAGAGAATGTTGTAGGAAGAGGTGTCATGATCGCAGGGGGAGTACTTGTGTTGCCATCAATGCCAAAGGGGGAGATTGTTGATCAGCGGTTGTCGTTGATGTCAACCCAAGAAGCACCAGGGGCTAACCCAATATTTCATGGGAAATTTTGCCTACCAAATTAATATACTCTGGGTTAATAATTATTTTTATGGTTTCTACTTGTCGAGATGTTTCCATTGATATATGGCATGCCATGTAATTCTTCACGGTTTGAGAGATTCAAGTTTGAATTTTGTACCCCCAATTACTGGGCTAAAACCCCATGGGGTTGGGGCATGGGTCATTGAAAATTAATAATTAATATTTTTTAAGCTCCTAAAATCCCTCCCATGTTCACTTGTTGAAGCCCCTCTCAACCTAAGAATTTATATAAATTGTGATCCTCATTTCCTCCTTATGCAAGGGATTTCGCCATCGGAAACAGGTCATCGTGGAATTTTCGCTCTAAATTTTTTTCTACAAAGGTTCAGAAACTGAAATTTTTATGAGGCCAAGCTGAAATCCTGAGGAAGTGGCTGTAAAAATTTCAGATCAAGGTGCACAATATTGTTGGAGATATGATCTATGGAAGTCATGGTTTTTGCAGGCTCCTGAAATTCATCTCAAAGAAGTGACCTTGGTAAAATCGTCATAAATCTCTCTCTAAGTATTGGATTGAAATTCCGTAAAAAGTGGAAGATAGCACATAGTCTTTAGTTTCCTCTCTATAAATTTCAAAGCCAAATGAAGAAACAGTGGCACGTGGCATGCCGTACAAGTGTGCTCTGCTGAAACAATCCATAATTAGGGAATTGTGAGAGATTGGGAATAACTCTCTCTTGAAGAATGAAAATTGGGTAAGACCTATGGCATTGGAAAGATGAATCAGAGGACTACTATAAGACTAAAAAATATATATTGAGGATCTGAAATAGTAGAGATACACCAGATTCAATATCGAGCTCCTAGAAGGCAAAGAAAAAGCTAGATCATGTGTTGTCAAGGGTTGAAAAGGACCAGAATATCTAGGGCAGCAAAGAAAAGCAAGGTGCAGCAGAGGGTAGCATGAAAAGAGCATCAACCAAGGTGCATAACAGCAGCAAGAAGTTAATCCTATGAAGTCTTCAAGTGGGAAACACTGCATCCAATCATTGTAAAGGTATCATTGTACTTACTCATTGTAAATACATTATTGTACAAATTGTACTAGTATCTATTTACCAAGAGTTGAAGAGGCAGTGTCGGGTGGTCTAGGATCATTATTAGGTGGTTGTGTCCTAGTTGGGGTTATGTTCTAGTGTGTCTTCTTCTTCTACATCATTCTATATCATTGTAAAGTGGACCATTTTCCCTGGTATGGGAGTCCATTCTTATTTTATTCTTCTATAGGGTGGTAGGGTGGTGCTAGGGTGAGTTGTAGCTCATTGGGTGTTGGGGCATCCATTCAGTTGAATACTGAAGAATCTCGGGCGTTGGAGCATCCATCCATTGGGATCTGGAGAAGAATGCTTTTCTAGATTCTAGGAAGTTGGAGCTTTATTTTCAATTGGATTTGAATATTAAAGAATTATTAGAAAAGAATTAGTTGGTTTTTGTCTCGGACTGGGTTTCCACCTCAAAAACTTTGTGCATTTGTGTTCCTCTTGTTTGCTGCTATTATTGTACAAACACTGATAATAATTGAAGATTAACTAGTGCTCTAATTGAAAGGAACACTGATTCACCCCCCCCTCTCAGTATTTCCAACAATTTTATTGTCCCTGGTAGTCATGTCGTGTTCTGCTGATTTCAGTCTCGTACTGCCCCTTGAGCACCTGATACACAATTTAATAATATCAGCATAATCTTCTTGAAATATATCACCTTTACCCATAATATTTAATGTCTCCATCCATTGTTTTTTCATCCCTTTAATCAGTGTAGTTTTCAACACATTATCAGGCAGGGGCGGATTTACCTAGGGGGATCTTTGGAGGTTATATTGTAAGCGCTCTACATACTCTTCCAATGTTTCACCGGGTCTAGCTACCATTTGGGATATTTCTTCTTTCAATTCCCTAGATCTGCAATAATCCTGATATTTTTTAAGGAAATAATTTTTCTTTTAATCCCAATCATTTATTGTTCCTCCACCTAGCCCCATGAACCAACGCAAGGTTGTGCCTTTTAATGTAGATGGAAACAACTTTAGTTTTTGGGGGTTAGTGGTATAATCATAACCCCGACATAATACATCAAATTCAAACAGAAATGCGTCTAGATCCTCTGATGAGAGCCCATGAAAGGTGGGAATATTTTGTAAAGCGATAGATTTCATAGGAGCATTGGAAGTTGTGTCAACGATGGGGTACTGCAATGTGGAAGTTTGGGGTTCTTATGGATTGTTAGCCATTTGATCAAATATATGCCAGTATCCTTCCAGGATTTCTAGAGCTAGGGAGTTATCCCTAAGGTGTCCCAAAGGGGTGAAAATAATCTTAAAATCACTCCCTCTGTCTGGGATACTGGCTATTCCTTGCTCAATTAACACTTGAGGGGATCTTGGTTATTCCCCTGTTTCTCCTCTTCCTTCACGAATATTACAAGAATTCCCTTCTTGTGAGGAAATTGGGCACGAATTTTTAATTTCTTGAAAACTCTGCTTAGTTCCTACAACTTTGCTATGGACCTCAGCATAGGCTGCAGATAGTGAGCCAGTGGCCCGAAGGGAGACAATAGGTTGTCTGGAAGCAACGTTTCAAGGACCTACTGATGGCTGAGATTCAGCTTTCTTCAAGATTTCATCTATGAATGTTGATCGTCCAAGGGTCACTGGTCCCTTATATTTTTCAGGGTTGGGTAGTGGAATTGGATTGATTTCTGGTATTTTATTCTTAGTCATTCATACAAAAAATTCAAATTTTTACCTCTACCCTAAATTTCTAATAGCTCTACTGGAAAGTGGGCGAGGGAGTAGGCATTCGCATACTCCATACACAGGTTCTTACCTTCCGTTTTTAATACCCAGTTCTCTCTAAACAGGCAATTATAAAATATACATCACTCTTCATAAATGGCTTACACTCTCCCCGGAAATGATGCCAAAATGTTGGTTGATAAAAGGCGCTTTTTAAACTCCTAATTATCCCCACATAAATTATCAATCCGGGCAAGTCCTTCTATTTCAAGAGTGTACACAGTATGTGGCAGCTATTTAAATCAGAGAGTAATGTTTCATAGATTGCAGTATAGATATTTTGATACAAGAGTAAACAGATGCAGCAAGTAAATTCTAATTGCAATTAAATGAAAACTCAATCCTCTAATGAAATCAAATCCTACAACAATTCAAGTAACAAAAATATGTGATTCAAGTAACAGCAATATCAATTGAGAGTACAGTAGTGATAAATCTTCTCTTTGAAACTAATTAAATCTAAATCAAATGCATTTTTCAATAAAACAACAATGTTATCAATCTGAGAGCCTAACAGTAGTAGTTAATACTCGTTACAGTTGATCACATTGAACAGAAAAATTATCTAAGAAACTCAATCCGAAAGTGGAAGTAAACTAAATAAATAACAATACTCTAAATTATATAAAACAAAACTATTCGGTTAACACAGGAAAATAATGAACAACAAGGATATAAAATCACAGAAAGCAATAATACTATCAAACAATCACACTTGAGATAATTGGAAATGTATGACACAGATGAAGCAGTGAATTCCACCGGAAGTCGGGCCCTTAGACACCAGCAGGCACTGCTAGATTACTACAGATGATGTGAATGAAAACAACAACTTCAATTAATCATCAAGCTGAAAGAGCGTTACAATATATTTGTTTTCTTCACTACAGCGATAACCTGTAATTAAGAATTACAATTTCAATAATAACAACCAATCCCCCTCCTGTTTACAATCATCGCCTTTTATAATAAGAAAGGGGTAAAAAGACAAATGGTAAAAGTGATCCCTCAGGATCTCTTGATCCTGAGGGATTCACACAGTTTTCTAACTTCATGCATCCTTTCCCTTCTTGCGTTGATCCTTCTAATTTTCTTTGGCCTTATCCGCAATTGCCGCGCTCCTTCCTTAGCTTAATGATTTTTTTCGTTGTTCCTTAGTTAGGGAACAACATTTGTCTTTTTTTGTATTTTCCTGCATAAATAAGGATAATAATTAGCCAAGTCGTAACTGCAGATAATTCCTTCATTCTTACCATAATTCTTTAATATATTAACACATTAAGATATAGAAAGGATAAGAATAAAGGAAAAGGATGATGAGATAAATAGCAAATGCATACCTTTTCCACGACTCAACACTTGTAACTATAATTCTTATAGTCAAAACAACTATGACTTCTACACTATCAGAATCATTGGCCCCTACAATCCCAATTGCTACAACACTACCTATCACCTCATCAAAAACTTCAGCAACAGAGTCTTCAACAACAACAACACAACCTGTAGATGAAGAAAGTAAACTAGTAAAAGCTATGCAAGACATGTCTATTCAGACAAATGAAATTAAAAGACTCAAAGAACAACTAAAAATTCTGGAAGATGAAAAGAAACTTGCTAAAATAATGCACAAGAATGAAGAACAGAAAGAAAATAGGTTGAATGAGTAATTGAAGAAGTTAGAGAAATGTCTAACACTAAAAGAACCAATGGCACAAGCCAAGCAGCAACTATGGGCCAATATCATTGAATCTGTCAATGATATTTGGCTATCCATAAAGGTTAGCTATGAACAGAAAGACTTAGTCAAAGCAAAAAGAGAAGCCATTCAAAAGATAAAAGAAGAACTTGGTAAGAAGCCTAAAGAGGCTAATGAAATCATCAAATTCCTTAATTCTAAGAATAGGTAAGTACTAGAAGAAATTGGAATTAGTGATAGAATAGAAACCATCCTAGAAGTTAGGAAGGTTATTTATAAAAATAATTTGATGATACAGCTAGAAGAGAAATGCCAGAATATGGAAGTTGTCATCACAAGGTTCATGATGAAGTTTGATGTCCTAAGGCAGAAAGGCCTTCCCAATCCTCTGGTTATTCATGACAAATTAATGAAGCATGATTATTATGATAAGAAATGAGAGAAGTTTCCAAGGATCAGTCTAATCTTCCTTCTTCACAAGGAATTCCAACAGGGAAGGTACTTTACAAAAACTTTTAGAATCTTTTTTACCTACAACATGAGGTAAAACACTTATTTGTTAACAAGCCTACATTCTCAAAGTATACTAAAGCAGATGAAATATTCAGAATGTTGATGAAGATCAAATTGCCAGAGGCAGAATTTTTGGAAAAGATGACTGATTTACTTTAAAAATAGAGCAGAAAAAACAAAGCAGTAAAGATAAAACAGAGCAGTAACATTCTTGTAGTGAGAACAGGACAGTGAACAATGAATGATAAAAAGTAAAATAACATTAACAATTTACAGCAAAAAGAGATAGTCAAAGAGTATCAAATAGGTTAAATAGTATCACTTGAAAGATATGGTTTAAAGTCAAATCAGAAATTCCAAAGCAGAGTTTAAAGTGTATCATTTGAAATTTCAGAGTCAAAGTCAAAATAGAGATAAATTTTCCAGCATAGAGGACACTTCACTACCTTCGTTGAGCAATAATTAGAGACAAATCAGCAGCAAAATATCAACAATTAAACAACAAATCAATAAAAGCAGGGACAACTTGCATTAGTTAGATAACTGTCTCTATCTTCTTGCATGAAGATATTTCTTTTTCATTGAATAATTCCTAAGTTTGTTTGAGGATATTTTGTAAGATTTTTTGTATAAATACTTCACATTTCGAAGTATTGAGTGTGGATGAATTGCTGAACATTTATATAGTTGTACTATTCTGGTACCTGAGGGTGATTGTACCAATTTCAAGTTAGCAGACTGGATTACAGAATTAAAGAGATTATATTATAAGATTCATGTGTTGGGCCATTACAGTGAAGTAATTTCCACTTATTAAATTGTTTCTTTCTGAATTTTTCACATGCTCATATGTTTGCTTAATCTAAATGATATAACTAGAATGTTATTACAGAGTATGTTTAATTACACCATGTCTTGAACTGTTTATCATTTATATGTTTGTCTTCTAATATCTAGATAAGAGAATTCTTAATTTCTCCCTTATTTTGGTTGACCTCTGTATTTTCACTCATTATCCAGATTTGAGAACCCTTAATTTCTCTCTTACCCCGATTTAAACCATTTTCACCATTAGCCTAAGGATCTGAAGTGATAAAATTATCTCGCCCTATGAATACTTCCCTTCAGAACCTTGATCTTGCTTCTGCTGCTTGACACTTTTACTCCATTAGCCCAATGGAATACAAACCTACATCTATCCATCTGAGTAAGTGATTTCACCACCAAACGAAATCCAAATAATCCCAAGTAATCCTATGTAACTAGCCTAAAATCAATTAAAATCAACAAAGATAAACCATATAGAGAGAGCCCTCTCTGAGCATTAGGAAGGCTAGATCCTAAAGCTTAAAATTAGGTTTGTGGTTACCTCTAATATTCTTTAAACCAAAAAATAAACAACCCTTGAGAATTGTTGGAGTGATAACATATTGGTGACCATACTGGAGAACTAACTAGTCCTCAGTTTTAAAATAAATCTTAAAGGAAATAATTTTATTTATCTTTTCACCTTAAGATTCTTTTAAAGGGTTGTAAGTAAACTTTTCATTAAAAACTGAAACTCTGGCTTCCATAAGAGTCTAATATACTATGTATAACCCAGATCCAGAACTTGTTGTAATAGTAGATAATCCTGACAAAATTTTAAAGAAAAACAAAAAAGTAGAAATTTTAGGTGATAAAAATTCATTGATCAAAGAAAATTCTCTTCCCAATAAATTATCAAGTTTATAAGACATTGAATTTTATTTAGCTTTTGAGCAATATTTGTTTAAAACTAAATCAGAAAGTGACATACATAATAGTGTAATAGATCCTGATTTCATTTCATTCATTGAAAGTAAGAAGGAAACTGTCTCACTAGATTCAGATGAAAAAACCATAGAATTTTATGATAAACTCGATGCTTTAACTGTAACTTTGATTAAGGAAATTGATTAAGCTTATTTTCAACATTCAGTTGAATTGACTGTTTTATCTGCCTATACCCCTCAACCTTCTACTAGTCATTTAGATACCAGTCATTTAGAATCTGTAGGTTCATCCTTGTTTAGTACCACCTCATCTATTATTTCCACCACACTTCATTCCACAGAATCCTTCATTCCTAAGCTTCCACTACAACCTAGAGTTTTATTTCCAACCGCAAATACTGCAAGTTCATTTTCAATCACTCCAACCACATTTCCAAGAACCTCTTCTAGCATCCCAACCACATCTGCAAGTACTTCAAACTTACCTCCTAGTTCAGCCAGTATCTTAGCTATGGCTGCCAGATATGCCCCATTGGTCCCACAAGCCCCTCTACATGCCATGCCCCAAGATTACCAAAGAAAAATCTTTCAATTTGATGGTACTAGTCATTACACTGCCCAGCAACATGTTAAAAAAATGAGAGATTACTTTGAACTGCATGAAATAGATGAAGCCGATGTTCAAATGAGACTTTTTGCTCAAACTTTAGTTGGTGATGTAAAGAAGTGGTCTAATGGTTTTCCTACTAGTAGTATTTTTGATTCAGTTGCTTTCCATAGGATGTTTCTTAATAGATGGGAGAAAAAGAAGAATCCATTACAAATTTTGTCTGAATTTGAAAAAATAAAAAGAGCACCTAATGAAACAGTTCAGGACTATTGTACAAGATATAACAGTATTTACAATGCAATCCTTTCCAATCTTAAACCTCCTCCAGACTCTGCCCTGATTAAATTCCCTGATGGATTTGATACAAATATGGCTTACCAACTGAGAGAGAGAAACCCATAAACCTTAGAGCAGATGCAAAGTAATGTTGTAAGTGTAGAGGCAAACTTGTTAGCCAAGAAAACTAGATTAAGAAATGAAAGAAGAGTGACAATAAAAGAGGAATCATCAACCTCAAATCTGAAAATAGATAACTTAGAAAAAACATTAGAAATAATGATGGATAGATTAGATAATATGGAAAGGAAGCCACAGTGGGATAACCAACAACAAGGTCCTCAAATAAGAAATCCCAATTTTAGGAAAAACACCAACACTGGTAAATCTAGAGAATCAACACCTGATCAAACAATAAGACCACCTTTCCAAGAGAACTATGCTGAAAGTTCTCACCAAAACAAAGATGATGAAGACACTCAAATTAATCTAATGGGCATTAATAATGATAATACCATTTTTCTTACATAAGAATAACATGAATTATATGAATGACAAAAGTTACAATTAGAATCTGGTGAATCTTTTGATTATAAGCAAGGCTATGAGTTTGTGATTAATGAATTTCATAAGAAATATAACCTTAGGAGCAAGAAAAATGTAGAAGCCCCTACTGAGAAATCTGCCCAAACTCAAATAAAGAAAAAAATAGAAGCTCCTACAACCAAAGTACTGTAAAATCCTCCCTAGGGAAACCCAACAAAACTCTAGTTCAAATCAGAAAAATTCAAATCCTAATCAGAAAATTTCCAATCTTAAAATTGCACCCAGTCCTAAGATTGTTAACATTACAGATATTTATGTTCAAACATCAGTTGATCCTCAAAAATCTGCTGCTGCTAAGATACCAACTTCTGCTAAAACAACAATTTCAGATCCAAAAATATCTGCTGCTAATCCAAAATCAACTAATCCTAAAACAACTGTTGCCAAAACAGTTGCTGAAACTTCCAAAACTGCCAAAGTTACCACTGAAACTCAAACTGTCCCTGAAAAGAAGATAAAAAGTAGCAAAACAGTGGAAACACAAACAGAAAATGAAAAACCAGTTGTAGAAAAAGAAGAAAAACACACTCAAACTGTAGTTACAAAAGAAGAAATAATTCAGTTAGGAAAATCACAAGCACCATTCAACATTCAAACCGAAATTGCAAAACTGAAGATACCAATTCCTTTAACATAATTGGTAAAGCATGACTTATACAAATCACAGATCACTGATACATTAAACATAAATTAAGGAGAATACTCTGTTAATTTGAGTGATGACCAACCAGAACTAAATTTTGGTCCCGAAGTTAATGGAAAACACCAAGAAGGAGGATTTCCTCCTTTCTACATTAGCTTGAATGTTCATGATCATATTTTATATAATGCTATGCTAGACTTAGGAGCTTCACATAATTTAATGCCAAAAGCAATTATGGAAACCTTGAATTTAGACATCACTAGGCCTTATAAATATATTTTCTCATTTGATTCTAGTAAAGTGAAATGTCTAGGCTTAATCAAAGATTTATGTGTCACTTTAGTTCAATACCCTTGAAAAAGCATATTCATGGATATTGTAGTAGCTGATATCCCTCCTAAATATAGAATGTTGTTATCTCACTCATGGGGAGAAAAATTGCAGGGATCTCTACAGTTAGACATGTCTTATGCTAATATTTCAGTTTTTGGTCAACCCAAGAAACTTTACAGAGACACATTAATGAAGTACATGGTAAGTAGTGTAGAAAGACCTCCAAATCATCCCATTTATTCTACACCTACTAATATGGAATATTTCATTTTATGTAATTCTGAAACTGGTATAAAGAACAACACAGAATTAAAACAGAAAGAGAAATACCCAGACAATGAAAACATATTTCATGAATCAATGTGGCACCTAGATTTTGATGGACCAGTGAATAAATTAGGAGCAGGAGTAGGAGTTTGGATTTATAACATGGAAAACAACCATTTTGAAGGCCATGCCTTTAGATTAAACTTCAAATGTACAAACAACATGGTAGAGTATGAAGCTCTAATTTTAGGATTACAGATTGTTGGAAATTTAGGAGGCAAAAGAGTTTCTATCATGGGAGAATTTGATTTCATTGTAAAACATATTACAGGAGAATATTCTATGTATAATCCTAGATTAAGCCAATATAGAGAAACAGTTTTAGATCTGATCAAAGAATTTATTGAATGTCACTTTGTTGTAATTCCTAGAAAACAAAACATACAAGTACACAGTTTAGCAACTTTTGCTAGTACCTGTAATCTACATTTTCAACCAAATCACCAATATACAACAGAAGTTAAACACACGCATACAATACCAGATAATCTAACATATTGGCAGATATTTTCACAGGATGAACAAATATATCATTTCATGAATGCCTAGGGAGAATTTCACAGTTGTAACATAGATACAGATTGTATAGTAGATGATAAAATAGATAATGAGATAGATGTAAATAACTTAGATTTCACTAAACCCACTAAATTCACCCAAGTAGAAATAGATAATTTAGAAAAGGTAGAGATTGAAGAATTAGCAAATGATGATACTGGCATATTAAACCTTAAGAATACTTTTTTACCCAAGGGATTAGCCCCATTAGAAGATATTTTTGATTCAAATGACATTGCAAGAAAACCAAAGATGGAACCATTAAGATCAGATATAGAATAATGCAATATAGGAACCGAAAAATGGCCTAAACTCATCAAAATTTCAAAATCCTTACCTCAAGAAGAAAAATTGAAATACATAGCTCTGTTTAAGGAATTTCAAGATGTATTTGCATGGATTTATGAGGACCTAAAATCTTATGACACAAAATGCCTATAAAACATGATAAAAAACCTTTAAAAAATAAACTTAGAAGAATCAATCCAGTTTTAATGCCTATGATTGAAAAGGAGGTAAAGAGAATGTGTGAAGCCCAGATAATTGCACCTATCAAATATTCTGATTGGGTTTCAAACTTCATTCCCACTAGGAAAAAGACAGGGTAAATCAGACTTTGTGTTGATTTCCAAAATTTAAACAAAGTGTCCCTAAAATATAACTACCCTCTCCCCAATATGGATCATATTTTACAAAGGGTGGTTGGTTCATCCAGGATTTCATTACTTGATGGATTCTCTGGGTATAACTAGATTTTAGTTTAGCAAGAAGACCAACCAAAAACTGCATTTACTACTCGATGGGGTACTTTCATGAATGTGAAAATGCCTTTTGGATTAATGAATGCAAGAGACACCTTTCAAAGAGCTATGGTCATAACTTTTCCTAAAGAAATTCATGATTTTCTTGTGATCTATCTAGACGATATAACTGTATTTTCAAAAAATGATAATGAACATCTAGATCACCTAAGACAAGTGTTTATCAAATGTAGGAAATTTAGCATTTCTTTAAATCCAAAAAAGACTCTCTTTAGACTTGAAGAAGAAAAACTATTAGGGCATATTATATAAAAAGAGGGAATTAGGATAGACCCAGCCAGAATAGAGGTCATTTTGAACATAATTCATCCTAGGAATATCAAAGAATTGTAGGCTTTCTTAGGTAAAATCAATTTTCTCAGAAGATTCATTTCAAACTTAGCATAAATATTTAGAGAACTCAATAACATGTTGAAAAAGGACTCAGCACTTAAATGGGCTGTAGAGGCCAAACAATCATTTGAATCAATCAAACAAGCCCTTATAACAACACTAGTCCTAATAAGTCCTAATTTCAAAAAAGATTTCATTATTTTTTCTTTTGCTTCAAAAGATACTATTGTTGCAGTTTTACTGTATAAGAATGATCAGGGCTATGAACAGGCCATTGATTTTTTCAGAAAATCACTTAGATATGCCACTTTAAAGTATAACATAATGGAAAAGCGGGAACTATATTTAGTGAAGGTTGCCAAAGACTTTAGAGTGTACATCCTGTATTCACACACCATTGATTATGTTCCAAATTCAGTAGTGAAGGAAATTCTAACTCAGAATGGGCCTGATGGTAAAAGAGGCAAATGGATTGCCACCATTTTGGAATATGACATGGAAATTAAGCCCACCAAACTCATTAAAGGTCAAGGTTTAGCCAAACTCATTGTTGAATCAAATTTTCATGCTTTAGATATAAATTTTATTGCCCAATTAGATGATCAGGAAGAGATGGAAACTACACGAATCAGTGAAGCCTTTTCAGATTCACCATGGTATGTAGATATCATATTTGTATTACTAAATTTACATGCTCCTCCTGGATTGTCAAGAACTAAAGCTATATTTTTAAAGTTAAAGACAATGAAATTTTGTATCATAGACAATACATTGTTTTGGAAAGATCATGGTGGTATTTTATTGAATTGTTTGCTTAAAGATGAATCTGATAAAATTATGGAAGAGTTTCATTCACGTGATTACTGGAAGTCAACTGCAGATAAAATCTTGAGAGCTGGTTTTTACTAGCCTACAATTTTTACAGATGTGAAAAAGTATGTGACCTCTTGTCACAAATGCCAAATATTTGAAGGAAAGGAAAAGATGCTACCTTTACCCCTTAAACCCATCTCCACAGAAATGCCTTTCCAGCAATGGGGTTTAGACTTCATTGGTGAAATTCACCCACCAACCTCAGCCCAACAAAAATGGATTTTGACAGCCACAGACTATTTCACCAAGTGGATAGAAGCCATTCCTTCTAGGTAAGCCACTGATACTGTCATAATCTCACTCTTAGAAAACAATATATTGTCTAGATTTGGATGCCCCCAAAAGCTCATTACTAATAATGCAGCTGCTTTCAAGTCTAAAAATATGATTGACTTATGTAATAAATACCACATTACCCTTGGCCATTCCACTACCTATTACCCTCAAGGTAATGGTCTTGTTGAATCCTCCAATAAAAGACATGTTAAAATCATCAAGAAACTACTGGAAGACAATAAAAAGACCTGGAACAAAAGGTTAGTTAATGCCTTATGGGCAGACAGACTCACCACAAAGACGTCCATTGGTACATCCCCTTATCAACTTGTATATGGGATGGATGAGGTTTTTCCATCCTATTTAAGAGTACCAGTGATGAAGATGATCCAAGAATTGCAGGTAGAAACCAATGATATCCAAAGTATGATAAATCAAACCACACACTTGCAACAAACTAGGGAGGAAGTCTATCTCAAGTCTCAAGTTGTTCAAGATAAGATTAAGAATATATTTGATAAGAAGACTAAGGAAGATAATTTTTACATAGGTGACAAAGTTCTTAAGTGGGATTCCAGGAGAGAAGAGAAAGGTAAAAATGGTAAATTTGATTTCCTATGGAAATGTCCTTATGTCATTTATGGTTACAGAGGTAACAATGCATTATTTTTGACGGAGTTGGATGGATCAGATATGCCAGGTGGACCTATCAATGGTAGAATGTTGAAGCATTACTATTCCCCAGAATAACAATAGTTCATGTTGTTTACTTTGCTCATTGTACATAACATTGCATATTTTAGATTGGATTGGATGTTTTTCTTACAAATTTGAAGCCTGGAGAGAAGACCCTAAGCTTTGAAAGACAAAATATCATAAGTATGAATAATGCAGAGCTCAGAAAATAGTTCCAAGGCAAAATCACATCCAAAATTCAAGGCCACTAATCTTAAATTTCTTGAGATTTCACCAGGAAATTCCATCCCCATGTGGAGCCACTGTTAGGGTCTTATAATAATAGGATTGATAATTTTGAATTGAATTTGAATAGTCTTGTAATATGTACATACTTTTCTTTCTGCAAAATTGTTTTCCCATATTAAAAATAAAAAATGTAAAGAGATTAAAAGTCATAAAAGAAAAATCAAAGGACTTGAAAGAAAAAAGATCAAAAAAGAATAAAAAATGAACCCCCAACAAAAAAGAGATAAAAATAGATCATGAAAGTGATGCAAATTCACTGATGCCACTACTTTTTACTTCAATTTGAAAAATAATATTGTGTGTAGCTTGTAAAAATGCCACAATCCATGAAAGTCAAACTGCTTAATCTTGATTTTTTCATGCTTTAAATTTCATGTTGATAGATAGAGAATAAAGATCTAGCCAAATTGTTTAATCTTGGAAGATCAGTAGTAAGGTAGAGAATAATAAGGAGATCAATAGTTCAATCAGACCTTGGAAGAAATAAGGATAGAATTAGTTATTTTGATGTTTAAAAAAAAATGAATAAGGGTTTGCAAACTCAAATGCACCCACAGAAATGAAGAAAAAATATTAGGGTAGCTGATGGGTAGGCAGAAGCAGAAAAATATTCACAAGGCATGGATAGCAGGAAAATATTTATTTCATTTACTAAATTCCTTTCAAAATCATTCCCTTGTAAAAATACCCCATCCCCTTCATTTTTACTCTTTTCCCCATTAGTCACTCATTTTCCCTTGCAAAAAATCCCTTTTCCTAAGTTAAAACACATTTTATCTTTGGAAAAGTAAAAAGTACCTTTACTAATTTCCCTTTATTCAAATAAAACCAAAAACCCATAAAAATACTTTATCCTAAGTCTAAATGCTTAAATCTATATGTCGGTCCCCACTACAAATATCCCTCCCCGATATAAGTTTGCACATTAACACTTAGTGAAATTCCCGCAGTTGGTAACATTTCATTGTATAGTATTAAAATTTAACTTTATATATTAAATCCCTTATATACCTTTTAAAACTTGTATTTATATTAATTCTCTTATATATATTATTCCCAACCCATTATTTTTATATAATCCATGGTTTGATTTCCCCACATGTCATATATTTCGGGCCCACTGTTATATAAACCGAACCAATAGATAGAGCGCATAATGTCTGCATTGAATTTTCCCGGGCCCTGACCAATCCATCGCATCGTCCCATCTGTCAGATCAGTACTAACCAGATCTAACATCCAGCAAGCCTTGTTGCACGCCCGATAGATCGATCTTTAACATACCCTTGACCTTGCGATATCTGTGGTTTTCAGAGCTCCTCTCCTGGATACGTGGCTAATTACCATTCGACCACATTGATCCAAATAATACCACCAACCACCTTTGGCCAGTGCAAAATCCATTCAGCAGCATTATTGCCCATTGTGGAAACCACTCTACCCATTTGAATTGACCGCGCATTCAATATAAACACTGTTGGTTAAAAATTCATATTAGCTACCCATTACACCCTTTTACCATTTCTGTTACATTTTTTCCCATAACAGAGACTGTCGACCTACAGGCAATGCAAAACTCTAATTGAAGCATTATAAAGACTAGAAGAACCTTAGAAAAGCCTTCCGCTACCTCAGAACCCTTCTACAAACCAGAATCCTCATTTTATCCAGGTATTCCTCAAAGAAAAGACTTGTTCCTTAAAGCTATAAAGAATTAATTCAAGTAATTGAATTAATTTAGGAGTTTTAGCAGACCAAAAGTGCCTATTGCCTTCCCTATCCTTTTCTGCAGACCCTAGTTTTCCTTTTACAGAATTCTGAGGTACTAAGATTGCTTTGGGTTAGAGAGAATACAGTTTGATTAATTGAATCAAGCATAAGCCTTTGCAGACCGAAAAGGAAATCCTTGTAACTTCCCAAATCCTTTTTTCTGCAAACACTGGATTTATTTTACAGATTCCCAAGGCTTGAGACTGCTTTTTATTATAGAGAGTAATAATTGACCAATTAGCTTCTTAAATTAGTCTGCAAATTGTAATAATCTTTCTGAGGTGCTCCCAAAGGCCTGAAACCATTTCTTGAGTCAAAAGGTTAATCAATTGAAGAAATTTAACAAAAGAATGGCTTCTAAAATCATTGTATCTTTCAATCCTCTACAAAACCCAGCTGTAGATGTAGAACACACTCCCCTAGCTGACAAATATTTTAAGATTAATGACAGAGTCACTAAATTTAACCTTCTTGAGCTCCACTATTGGTGCCATGAAAAATCCATAGGCCACGAAGATGAGGTTTTCATTTGGGAATCTATTTTTCCAAATTATGTATTCCCAAAAACTTTCCAGTGCCCAGAAGTAATCAAACTTTGTCAATCTTGCTATTTCCCTTACCAGAGAGCCATAATAAACCCTCAAAAGGAAATTTTGTTTACTATTACAACTGAATCAATTAATCAAATGCTCCAGACCCAATCTAGGCCAGATGAAACCCCTTTTTCCATTGAGGTTATTACATAGTTGTATCTGAATCTGGACTTCCACAAGAGGTTCCATATATTCCAAACTTTCATGCCTTCATATGTAGAAATTCCCAAGATAAATCCTCCTTACCCATCTGCAAAATTTTCTGAACAAACCAGACACATCATTAGCATGTTGTCTTTTATTCTTGGTTATTTCACATATGAGCATGTCGATGTTGCAGTACTAGGTTTTTTATCTACTTTCACACCTGGTCAGCCTCCTGCTACCATTTTCAATTTTTCCCAATAAATTGTTGATAATATTCATGAACAGTTGGTCAAAATTCCTGAAGAAGGTGTCTTCAAGTATTCCTAAGTCCTATTCCACATGTTTTTGTATTTTCAATCAGAGAAATTTACCATCAACCTTCAAAAGCTTGATGTTGAAGATAACCCACAGTCAATCATATTTTGGACTCCAATTATCAGAAAAGACTCCACGCAGTCCACCTATACAGAGTTTATTGATTCTTTCATTTATCCTATGGTAAATATGCTGAACAAAAGCATGCACCCAGAATCAGTGAGGAGATTAAAAAGGTCCTACAGTTGTGAGAGAATAATAGAACAGAATATTGATACTTGTACCAAAACCATACAGAAATAAGGGTATATGGATCAAATCTTATTCCATATAAACTGCCCAAATACCTCCCAATGAGGTTATTTTCCCTTTAGTATATAAGACAGATTCTTAATTCTGATGGGATCAATTTCTTGGAAGCTAAGAAGAAGACACAGTTCAAAATAAAAAATCAGGCTAGCCCTTTTATTTGTAATAATAGAGATGCAGGTCCAGAGGCTGAAAAGTATTTTCAAGAGTTTAAATTCAGTAAGATTTTTTTATGGTATTATGATCCTCTAGGATTAATAAGTTAAATGAGAGTTAAATGAAAACTAACTCCTTATGTACATGAGAAGAAACCAAATATTGAGAAATTCTCCAATCAGTCTGAATGGTTGGAGAACACCTTGATTGAGGCAGAGAAGCAAGGTGATACTAGTCAAACTTTGTAGACTCCAGCCCATGAAGACATGAACTCAAAAAGAATCAGAGATGAAGGATCATACACTGCAAAGACTACAGTTGAAACCAAATTTAAATTAATGTACAGGAAGAAGCCAAAATTAAATCTCGTCAATGAAGAAGTGGAAACAATAGAAGTAATTGATACAGAAACAATGGTGAAAGATAATGTACCACCTGTAGTTGCTAAAGAAACACATCATCCTTAAACTTCAAACACTCAACTAATTCAGAAGAAGCATAGTGTTGAAGTATATTCTTCCCACAAACCAGGGGAGAAGGAGATGGATATTATGCATAAATAAAAAGAGATACAAATGAGAAATGAAGCCTTGAAGATTGATGCATACAACCAGTATTGGAAACAGTCACCTAGTGACCAAAGCAGATTGCTTTCTTCTTTTTACTATAAAACTAGGAAGATGCAGATGAACTTCCTGCAGCCTAAAGTAAAGCATCCCAAAACACCAGCAGATTACAAAAAGTCATCATATGAAGTTCAAGCAGATGATCTTCATCCTATTGATTATATATAATTTCACGAACAAGCTAGTGAAATGCTTTACTCCACAGTGAAAAATAAATCCATGAGTGTACAAAAGCTGCAAAACACTCTTGGAAACATCAAAGATTATCTTAAATTGGAAAAGGCATCCTCACAGGCTAAGGATAATAAAATCAAATCACTGGAAGATTTGATTATTGAAGTAGGATATGATCCAAAAAATGTAAAAGTTGCAGATGAATTAATAAAAAAGAAGAATGCAGACATTGTTGCTTTAAAGAAGCAACTTAAGCTGCCTCCTACTAAACATCCTCAGGCAAAGGAAGTGTTACAGGATGCAAATAAAAAATATGAGAGGATGAATCTCATTCTTAAATTGACTTCCTAGATAAAGGAAGTGGAAAATGAAATGGATAAGTTGGTCCAGGAGAAAAAGGCCAGAGAAGAAGTCCCTGTTACTGTAATTCCTGTAGTCACAATAGTTGTGCCTTATACACTAGCAGAATCATTGGCCCCTACAATCCCAATGGCTACAACACTACTTGTCACCTCATGAACAACTTCAGCAACAGAGTCTTCAACAACAACAACACAACCTACAGATGAAGCAAGTAAACTAGTAAAAGTTATGCAGGACATGTCTATTCAAACAAATGAAATTAACAGACTCAAAGAATAGATGAAAATTCTGGAAGATGAAAAGAAACTTTCTAATATAATGCACAAGAACAAAGAACAGAAAGAAAACAGGTTGAATGAGCAATTGAAGAATTTAGAGAAAGATCTAACACTAAAAGAACCAATGGCACAAGCTAATTAGTAGCAGTTATGGGCCAATATCATTGAATATTTCAATGATATTTGGCCATCCATACAGGTTATCTATGAATAGAAAGACTTAGTCAAAGCAGCAAGAGAAGCCAGTCAGAAGATAAAAGAAGAACTTGGTAAGAAGCCTGAAGAGGCTAATGAAATCATCAAATTCCTTAATTCCAAGAATTGGCAATAACTAGAAGAAATTGGAATTAGTGATAGAATAGAAACCATCCTAGAAGTTTTTTTTTTTCTAAATTGTGCTAATTCTATTATATAAACATAAAGTTACAAAACTGCCACGGTTCAACTGTGGTAGCCTGAAACCGGGCTTGAAGTCCAAGTTCTATCCATATGACGAACTGCCCAGAGTGGGAAACCAGTTCCTTTAGAATTAGTTACACCGCCCTTTAGATGGGAAACTAGTGGAGAGTCTATTACATTCAGCATAAAAAAACTACAGAAAGACAGTACTAGCATGCAGCTTTTGCTGCTGTAGACAACAAAAAAATCAGTGTTTCTTGCAAAAAAGTCAAGTGAAGAAACCATACTGAGCCTAGACATAGCAGAGTCAATGCATGTGGGTTGGAACAAGCGGCTCCTCCTAAATGCGACAGCCGTATTGTTCCTCAGGATCTTCATCAGCACTCTGAGCTCCTTCTCTGCCTAAAAGGTTCGCTTCCACCTGCATGTGAAGATGTTCCAGGGAGGGAGAAGCAGTAACAAGGGGGTCGCCTGGACCGGCAGTGGGAATAGCAGCAGGGTTGGGGATGGGATCGAGAGGAGAAGGCGTAGGTTCAGACACCGGAGGAGAATAAATGGTGGATTCTTCACGCAGGGTTATAGTAATGTAGGCAGTGATGGTGGGGCGATTGAAGGCACTGTCAAAGCGAAGCTCGGCTCTTTGCGAGGTTTGCCTCAGAATGTGGCTGCCGGAGTGATGAGGGACAGAGAAAGCAGGGCTCGGGGGCACGGCTAGAGTAGGAGCAGAGGGATGGTTGCCTTGGGCGTGGCCAGAAGGGACATTGTGGTCCTGAGCATGCCGCCTTTCAGTTTGCTCAGTGAAGGGATCTTCGCCAGAACTGATAGATGGTCATTCACTCGCAGACCTGCCACGAGTAGCTCCTCGTCGGCATGTCATACACTGCCTAAGCCTAGGCATGGTATTCGCAGCAGCGTGAACAGGCAACGGACAGGAGGGCGAAACTTGAACAGGGGCTAAACCACCGTGAGCGCTCAGAGAGACCTGCAAATTAGAATTGGAAAGACAGAAGTTGCTATGCGAATAATGATATCCAGGGATAGTTTCCATGCAACTGAGCAGCGAGCATCATCGTCCAGTGATTGTGCGGGCACAAGGCGTTGCACAATCCTCAGGGAAAACACTGCGAAAGGGCTACAAAAATCGAATGACAGGGCCTGAATGTTCTGGAGAGCTCGAGATATCATCCATATTGTGTCGACTGTTCGGACCAAGAGGGAGAAAGAGTCGGCGCTGTGGAGTAATTGCTCTGAGCCAATGCGTATTGATGATAGTATTAATGGTGCCATGGGGGGCCATGTGGCCACCCCATGCGAAGCGCTTTGGGAGGTGGCCAGGGACATATGTCCCGTCAAAACCATTAAGCATCCGCATCCGAAAAACCATCCTAGAAGTTAGGAAGGATATTTCTAAAAATAATTTGATGATACAACTAGAAGAGAAATACCAAAATATGAAAGTGGCCATCACAAGGTTCATGATGAAGTTTGATGTCCTAAGGCAGAAAGGCCTTCCCAATCCTCTGGTTATTCATGACAAATTAATGAAGCATGATGATTATGATAAGAAAATGAGAGAAGTTGCCAAGGATCAGGCTAATATTCCTTCTTCACAAGGAATTCCAACATGGAAGGTACTTTACAAAAACTTTGAGAATATTTTTTTACCTACAGCATGAGGTAAAACACTTATTTGTTAACAAGCCTAAATTTTCAAAGTATACTGAAGCAGATGAAATATTCAAAATGATGATGACGATCAAATTGCCAGAGGTATAATTTTGGGAAAAGATGACTTATTTACTGTAAAAAAAGAGAAGTAAATATAAAACAGAACAGTATAATTCTTGCAGTGAGAACATGACAGTGAAAAATGAATGATAAAAAGTAAAACATCATTAATGGTTTACAGTAAAAAGAGATAGTCAAATAGTATCAAACAAGTTAAAGAGTATCAGATGAAAGATATGGTTTAAAGTCAAATCAGAAATTACAAAGCAGAGTTTAAAGTGTATCAATTGAAAAGTCAGAGTGAAAGTTAAAACATAGATAAAGCTGCCAGCATAGAGGACACTTCACTGCCTTCATTGAGCAATAATCATAGACAAATCAACAGTAAAATATCAACAATTAAACAACAAATCAATAAAAGCAGGGACAACTTGCATTAGTTAGATATCTGTCTCTATATTCTTGCATGAAGATATTTATTTTTCCTTAAATAATTCCTAAGTTTGTTTTAGGATATTTTGTAAGAGTTTTTGTATAAATACTTCACATTTCGAAGTATTGAGTGTGGATGAATTGTCGAACGTTTCTATAGTAGTACTATTCTGGAACCTGAGGGTGATTGTACCAATTTCAAGTCAAAAGACTGGATTAAAGCAATAAAGATATTGTATTACAGGATTCATGTGTTGGGCCATTACAGTGAAGTAATTTGTACTTGCTCAATTGTTTCTTTTTGAAGTTTTCACATGCTCATATGTTTGCTTAATCTAAATGATATAACTGGAATGTTATTACAGAATATGTTTAATCACACTCTATCTTGAACTATTTATCATTTATATGTTTGTCTTTTGATATCCAGATTATGGAATTCTTAATTTCTCCCTTATTTCGATTGACTTCTTTCTTTTCACTCATTATCCGAATTTGAGAATCCTTAATTGCTCTCTTACCACGATTTAAACAATTTTCACCATCATCCTAAGGATCTGAAGTGACTAAATTATCTTGCCCTATGAATACTTCCCTTTAGAACCTTGATCTTGATTTTGTTTCTTGACACTTTGACTCCATTAGCCCGATGGAATACAAACCTACATCTATCCATATGAGTAAGTGATTTCACCACCAAACCAAATCCAAAATCAAATCCCAAGTAATCCTACATAACTAGCCTAAAATAAACTAAAACCAACAAAGATAAATCATATAGAGAGAGCCCTCTCTGAGCATTAGGAAGGCTAGATCCTAAAGCTTAAAAGTAGGTTTGTGGTTACCTCTAATATTCTTTAAACCAAAAAATAAACAACCCCTAATAATTATTGGAGTGATAACACCACCTACTTTGAGTTTTGGAAGCAGACCACTAAAACACAACATAGATTACTCTGTGCATTTGATTTAGAGAAAGGAAAGTTCAAAATGGCCTTTATGGAACCGTTAGTTCTAGCTCCTAGGAGTGCTGAAGACTACAAAGATTCCATTTTCTCAATTGATACTAATAAAATACATGAAATCAATCAAATCGATTTACATAAGAAGACAAGGGAGCTGATATTTTCTTCACTTACCAGTTCAAGCATGAATTTATCTAGATTACAGTCATCTTTAAATAATATCAATTCTCAGTTTAAGATCGAAAAAATATCTTCTTTTTCCAAGGACAATAGAATTAAATATTTGGAATATTTTATAATAAATCTAGGGCATGACCCTAAGGATGTCAAAGCAGCATAAGAACTAATAAAGAGAAAAGAGGCAGAGATTCATGCAATAAGGAAACAACTAAAGCTACCCTCCGCATAGCATCCTCAAGATAAAGAGGTTGCTAGTATAGAAATGGATAAAGAAACGTTATTTACCATAGTGGTTGAGAAAAATGCACAGATATAAAAGATGGATAAAGCCATGGAAGCACTCTTAAAGGAGAAGGAACAGTGGGAAGCAACAGGAAAATCTACATCAGGCACAAGTACATAAGAAGAAACTTAAGCAAAGACCAAACCTTCAGCCTATAGAATAAATTACTAGAGCTCTAGATGAACTAACATTATTTCGAGCTAAAAAGGAGAGGTTTTTGGAAGCATTATCTCAGATGGAGGAAAACAAACTTAAAAATGACAATAAATACTTGTCAGAGTGCAGAAAAATTATAAACTTATCCAGCAGATACAAAAATATGAGGACTAGTCCTTTATCAGTCAAATGTTGGCAGAGGCAAAGAGCAATATATGGAAAAAAATAAATGGCAACGTAGCAGATATGTGGCCTTCAATTTAGATGACTCTCGAGTAGAAAGAGTTGGTGCAAAGAGTAAATACAACAATAGAGAATACAAAACCAAGCTACCAAATTACAAAACAAGGATCAATTAACAAAAAATAATCATCAAGTTATTTTTTGTTAATTGATCCTTGGTTAAATTTAAAAAAAATTATTATTTTGTAAAGCAATTTTTCCTTCAAATCCGAGATAGAAATGTAAAATAATCTTTATAAATATGTTGTAAAAGCACTTAGTAAGGGTTGGAATTTGTATGAAGAAATAGTTTGCATTTTGATGTAAAACTGTGCATTGTACTAAAGTGATCATTTCATTAATACAGAAATTATGTTCCAAAATTCTTGTGTCAAGCAATTGGTGATGTTTCGTCTCATGCGAGATTGTTATTTTCCTAGTTTTCCATATGTTTTTCTATCTATATTGTTTAAGGAAGATAAAGGGTTGATTTTTTTAAATACACCCTGCTCTGGCTTATAAACAATATTCATGTTTTCTCTCTGATATTAAGTATAGAATTAATCTTAGTATGCTCTATATTTAATTGGTTCCTAATCAATTTCATCTTATCCATCCAAAAAATGCTCAAAATATCCAAAAGCTTGCCTATCTTGGCCTGTTACTTCTAATTTTTTATTTTGTATTTGATCATCCAAATATTTATGACTCCATTGGCCATTGGACTTTCCTTCAGGTTTCAACCAAATCTTTGGAAAAAACAACCTCTGAAATTCATAGCTCGCCTAATATATGAAGACAAAAATCTAAATCAGATAAAGAGATCCCTATCTGAAGTTAGAAGGGCTAGATCCCATCTTTACAAGTGGTTTTGTGGTTACCTCTGCAATTTCCTCCTAGCCTAGGAAAATCACTAAGTGATAACATTATGGCGACCATACTAGGGAAAGAATATCATAACAAAGGTTTTCACTAGTAAATTTGGGTTAAAATATATCAAATACTATTTCCATGGAGGTGATAATGAGATAGAAATTGAAAGGTTGGAATTCTTCATCTAAAAATTTATATATCCCTCTTTGTGAATACCATTATATTGTGAAAAAACTAATCGAAGACCTGGCTCCCAAAAGGATTCAAACTAGATCTCATTCAGATCCAAATCCTCCAGAAACCGTTAAAGATCCTAAAAAGTTATTAAGGAAGAAAAATTCTATAGAAGGTCAAACCAGTAACAATTCTTTATCAAGAAAAAATTATTTTCCAGAGAGTTTTGTTACAGTTGAAGACATTCAGTTTGAAATTCAGTTTGAGAATAGCCTATTCAGATATAGATCATAATTTTTTTTTGCCTAAAGAAATTTTAGATTAAGCTCAATTCAGACCCTTCCATACAGTTCAAAACCCAGTCGTGTCACTGTCTGATAAGGATGCTTTAAGACAATTTGAAAAACTTGAGGACCTAGTTAAAAAATTAAATAGAACAATAGAAGGTGTTGACCAACCTTTTTAAGTTGTTACTTCTTCTTCATTGCCAACTATTACATTCATTTCATCTCCTTCAACCACTCCAATATCGTTTACTTTGACTTTTGTCTGCACTTCTACTTCTAATATTCAAATTGTGCAGACAACAATATCATCATCTTCCTCAACAACTTTATTGCCCCCTCAATCAACCACTACTGTAGCATAATCATTTTCACATATGCTATTCATGGCTGGATGATATGCCCCTTTAGCATTACAAGCACCATTAAATGACATGCCACAAATTATGCGCAAAGAATACCACAATTCAATGGTATAAGTCCTATAACGACACAACAACACATTGACAAGATGAATGATTTATTAGATGTCGAGGAAGTTGATCATGATGATGTAAAATCCGAATTGTTTGTAGGAATTTTAACTGGGGAGGTGAAGAAATGGTAGAGAGGATTACCTGTTGGAAGCATTGCAGACTTACAATAGTTCCATCAAAATTTCCTTTCTAGATGGGAAGTGAAAAAGAATGCCCTTCAGATTCTTGCAGAATATTAGGGATTAAGGATAACTCCAAATGAAATAGTTCAATATTATTGCATTATATTTAATAATGTCTACAATTCTATCCCAACAAAAATAAAACCCCCCACTAGGACTAACCTTGATTCGTTTCCTACATCGATTTGATGTCGATATGGCTTATCAATTAAGAGAAAGGATTCCACTTACCCTTGAAAAATGCAAAGAAATGTTTCTAGTGTAGAGGAAAATTTGTTAGCCAAAAGAGAAAATATAAGAACTGGGATAAGAGTGACCCTCAAAGAGGAACCTTTTACTTCTTCATCAGATGAAAAATTAGAAAGTTTAGTTAAAACTATGGAAAGAATAATGGAGAGGATGACTGTGACTAATAGAACTCCTCCAAGAGAACCTCAAAGGGGACCTCAAATCAGAAATCCAAACTTTAGAGGAAAGCAACCCCAAATCAAGCAAAGGGTACAAAGAAACCAAGTTGATCAGCAACAAATCAAACCCCCTTTCCAAGAATTTTTTTTTGAAGAAGAACAAGAAAATGTACAAGAATTAGAGAAGATCAAATCAATATCTTTGGGGAGGGAGAAACTGATGCGCCTATTTTTCTAACCAAGGAAGAAAAGGATATTTTGTTGTTGTCTCAACCATAGGATCTGCCTGCAGAATCAGTAGACTATAAAAAAGGATATCAAAATCCTATCATGGAATTACACAAACAATACAATTTGAGAAGTAAAAATACTGGAGCAAATTCTCCCAAAAAGGCTCAAAGTGATATACCTTCTACTATCCAAACGAAGGAAAAAAGTAAAAAATAGATTCCTCAAAAGCAAGATGCAAATGTTAAGGAAATTGAAAAACCTGAACCTACTTTTAATATTGAGAATGAACTTTCAAAATTCAAAATCCCTGTTCCTTTACTTGAGTTGGTAAAGAAATATGTTTATAGGAGTCAAGTTGTAAAGGCATTGAAAATTGAAGAAGGAACAAATAGTGTCAATGTAATTGATGATCAACCTAAATTACTATTTGGACCTAAAGTAGATGGCATTCCACAAGATGGTCATGTTTATCCTTTCTATGTCAGCCTGAATATCCATGATTTTACTATGCATAATTCCATGCTCGATTCTGGTGCTTCACACATTCTCATGCCCAAAGAAATCATGGAAAAAATAGGTTTAGATATAACTAGACCTTACAAAGACCTTTACTCCTTTGATTCAAATAGAGTGAAATGCCTAGGATTGATCAAGGATTTGTGTGTTACCCTTACTCAAATTCCAACAAATATTCTAGTGATGGACATTGTTGTAGTTGATTTTCCTCCAAAATATGGAATTCTTTTGTCAAGTTCATGTGTAATATTCCAAAAATTTAGCCTTCAGCTAAATGGAATATTATAGTTTGTTTTGTCACTAGGTAGGTGAATAAGTGGGTGGGGAGGCCCATAAGTCTCCTTAGTAGCAATAAAAACACTTCAAGTGTGAAAGGAGATCTATTTCAGCAGCTAAATAAAGCACCTCCAAGTGTGAACAGGGTTGGAACATGTTGATTCAGTCAACTTTGACCAAGTCAACAGTGTTGTTATGGAGGAGTGGAGATTAATTGAGGAATAACGCAGTTTTGGAGGGATATGGATCTCATGAAGGAAATGACCTAATTGAGTGGGGCCAAGGGAAAGCAAGCTCATATTATATTTAAGGAAGAGGATGTCAGCCATTTGAGCTCATGTTTTAGATTATTATTTTGATATTGGTCTGCTTAGACTTTTGCTTCCTCTTGCTGTTTATCAGGGTTGCTATGTTGTTTAGCACCGAGTGTTCCTGAGTGGGAATCCCACCTATTTCCTTGAGATACCTCTTGGAAGAGTATTGTATTCATTTCCACATTCATATTTTTATGCCAAGCTACATCTTTCTTCATCAGCGCAGTTTTTGCAGTTTATTGTGCTATGTTGCAGGGTGCAGCAATGGAGGGGTTAGAAACCCACTTTCTGAGCTATTTTCTCATAGGAGGAAGGTTTCCTTCTCTTGGGAGATCAGTTTGGAGAGCTCTTGAGCATATTTCAGATATTTGGCATCAGGCCATATATTTCCCATCATTTACAATGTTGTTCCAGTTGGGAATTGCATTATTTTGGAGGGAAACTTTAGTGAGAGATCTTGTGACTCCTTTGGAGTGTTTTCTTGTGATTGGAGGGTTCATCCTTTCATGGGAGGAGACATTTGAGGGGATATACATCATATCTATTATATTTCAGCCTTCTACACTCATTTTCTTTAGTTTGCAGTGAATCTTCATCCATTGGGCTTTAGATCCCATCTTCTATAGAGTGTATTTCTAGAAACCCTTTCTAGGTTCTTTGTAGGAGTTTGTATTAAGCCTAGATCTGTACTGGGCATATATTTTGAGGCATATAATAGCCCTACATATTTTGTACATTATTTTTTTGTAGCAGTGTGTTTTTAACTATGTTGTAGCAGTCTTCTGGAATTTTTGTATTGTGACAACAGCTCATTTGTGGAGTGATTGTTTAGGGGAGGCTTGTTCCTTCATTGTACATGGTTGATGCCTCACTATTTATGATGATTTTTTGATCTAATACATGATTTTTATCTCCATATTTGTCTCCAATGTTAAGGAGTTTTTTTACACTGTTATTTCCAGTTTTGTGTTCATGTATTGCTGCATCCCCATTTTGCGATATTACATCATGGGGGGGGGAGAGTTACAAGGTACATTACAATGAATATGACATATGTAAAAATTCTTGTTTTTGGTCAACAAATAATATTGTATAGAGAAACTCTAATTAAATATATGGTGAGTAGTTAGGAATAAACCAACAATTATCTGATCTACTCTGTACATTTTGACAAGGATTATATTATTTTACACAATGATATTTGTTTGGAAGAGGAAGATCGGGTTGCAGTTGTCAAATCAAAGGTGAAAGATGATGGAAAAGCACAAATGGAAGAAAAGAGCAAGAACAACATGACAAATTATGGAACATGGACTTTGATGGGGCAGTAAGAAAAGGAGGAGTTGGCATTGAAATGTCGATCTTATACATGAAATTAGGTACAACCAAATTTTTTTCTTAAAATCTCAACTTTGAATGCACAAACAATGTAGCTGAATATGAAGCTTTGTTATTGGGACTTTAAACGTTGAAACAAATGGGAGCTAAGAAAATATCAATTCATGGAGGTTCTGAACTAATCATAAAATAAATCAATGGAGAATATGAAGCTAAACATCCTAGAATGAGAGCATATAGGAACATTCTTTTAGACATTTTAGAGTGCTTCCCATAATACCATCTCTCATTAATTTTTAGAGATTAGAATGTGTTTGCTGATGCATTAGCTACTTCTGCAAGTACATGTAAAATTCCCTTTAGAGCAAGAAGAAAGTTATAAATTGATGTCAAACATTGACATGCCATTCCTGATAATATTAGTTCTGGAAAGTAATTGATAATTATGAAAAAATTGACCATTCCCTACAACTCAAAGATGATTTTGAAAATTTAAACATTGACACAGGACAAGATGTTGATGGCAGTGGAGAAATGAATATTTTCAGTCAAACTAGTGAAGATTTTGAGGAATCTAAAATATTACAACTCAAGAATAATACAATCCCAAGAGGTCTTATACCACTTGAAGAATTGTTTGAATTTAATGATGTAGCCAAAAAACCTTTAACTCAACCAACTGGATTTGAAGTAGAAGATTGAAATATAGGCATTGAAGAAAACCCCAAAATTGTTAAACTTTCAAAGTCGTTATCTCCAAAGGAAAAACAAAAGTACATTGATTTGTTTAAGGAATATATAAATGTTTTTGCATGGGGATATCAAGGTTTAAAGGTTTACGATAAAGCTATAATTCAACATACTATCCATATAAAGGAAGATCAAAAGACTCTTAAACAGAAGCTGAGAAGTTTCAATCCTATCATGTTCCCCTTAATTGAGAGGGAGGTCAAGAAACTATTTGATGGAAAGATCATAGTGCCCTTAAGATTTTCTAAATGGGTGTCAAATTTGGTTCTAGCCAGGAAAAGGTCTGAGGAAATAAGATTGTGTGGATTTTAGAAACCTGAATAAAGTTTCATTCAAAGACAATTACCCTTTGCCAAAAATGGATCATATACTTCAAAGAGTAGTTGGATCAAGAAGAATTTCATTGTTGGATGGTTTCTCTAGTTATAATCATATATTAGTGCATCCAGCTTCTCAAGATTTCACAATACTTTGGGGAACATTTATGTATGTCAAATTTCCTTTTAGGCTGATGATCACCTGATCCAGGTGGATATTGGTGGCCACCCACATATTCCACTTGGGGCCCCACCATTGTTTCTTTCAGTTTTTTAGTTTCCTTAATTGTAGCACAATTTACTATTTTTAGTAGTTTTTCGGGTCCTGAACTTCTGGAGTTGTTTTGAGGTCCTAAACGACGTTTTTTTTCGGAAAACCTGGAGCAACATGGAAAGATAAGCTACCAACACCCTAACTAGTTTATTTCCATTCTATCTGTAAACAAATTTCAATTCTTTGATATTAATGAAATGAAGTTTTCTTTCCGTTGCATATTTGTATTTATGGTTATAGTGTATTCTATTGCGTTCCTCTATAAATATGGATCTGTGGTATTAGATTGCTCTTCTCTTTCTTGATACTTATTTGCATGTCCCCAACAAGGTTGGGTTATAAGGAGTTAGGGATCGATCTGGTTGAACCTTTGCAAGATCAGCCTCGCAAACACCAATGGCCGCCCATGGGGGATGAAAAGAAATATGAGGGAGCAGGAGATCCTATCAAAATATTGCTCGAGGAGGCCATCGAAAAACAAAGGAACGCGATGATGGATAAATTTTCCCAGATCCTTCAACGACTACCCACTAACGACGCATCTACATCTAACAACAACTCTGGAGGTGCAACTCCTTTTAAGGTACAATTAAACTTTTACATTCCCATATTTGAGGGCCAAATATATGTAGACGATGTAGATAGATGGTTGAATCTATTAGAAGGATATTTCTCGGTTCATGACTTTTCCAATCGGGAGAAGATTATTTTTGCACTCCTTAAAGCTACCCCTCATGTAAAGGACTGGTGGGAAACCTACTATGAGAAAAAGGACGAGGGGGAACCCTCTCTGTTCTCAGTTGTACCCACTTGGAATTATTTTCGAGATGCCATCAAGGAACAATATTATCCCGTGTGGAGCTATGAGGACAAGTACATACAATGGACTACACTGCGACAACAAAGGGATCAAGATGTGCATGAGTTGACGAATCTATTCCATACCATGTGCACAAAGTTGGGTAACAAAGAGTCGGAGAAACATTTGGTGCTGAAGTACCGCAGCTTTTCACACAGATACATTTAGGAGGGAAAGGATTTCCTCGACAGCTCCTGCATGACATACCTGTATGTTGTCAAGATTGAGCGGATATTCAAATAGAAGAAGTGAGACTTTGGATCTACAAATAAAAAGCAAGGTGTTAGAGTCGGTCTTGACATCCCTCCGTCAGAGATCAAAAATCTTTGTTTCATTTCATTTTTAGGTGTCCCATTCAGTCCATTCATCTGCATTCCGTTAGGGGCATGCCATTATCTGACGAAAGGGCCTTCTCAGTCATACCCCTCATGCCTTATCCTGCTAGCTTAGGTCTGTTTATCGAAGTTCATTAAAATCAATTTTACAGTCATTCATAGTCCTGTTTCATCTCTTGGTTAGCAAAGAGTTATTTTAGGGTTTTTAGGTCTTTCTAGGTCTAGGGTTTCGCAAGTTTCATCTTCAAAATGTCAAATAATACCAGCAAACACATGAGGGAGTTTTAAAATAAGGTTTCATCGCAATCTTTGATCGTGACTTTTCTTCAAAACTCTGTTTTGAAGAAAAATCATCATTTCATCTTTTGTAATGAATGCCATGTATATTCTTAAAGTTTTTCAGTTCTACAGTTCTTCAAGGTGCAACCCTGGTCACCTTGCCGAATCCAATGCCAGTCATCCCTGCAAAATTTGACAAAGAGTTTCATCATCAGCTCAAAAATTAGTGGAAACAAAGAACAGAGTATGTATTAAAGGTGAAAAGTGTCAAAGTTCAAAATACTGCAGAAATGGGTTTGTCAAAAGAAAGAATCAAAGTCCAGATACATGAGATATTTTCACATTCGACAATCCATTTGCACACCAAAAAATCATCAAAGAACCTAAGACAAATCATGGAGAAAGCAAAACAGTGTTTTCAAGGCTCTGACTATGGAGAAATGTTGAGCGCAAGGCACGGGTGCGCGCCATCGGGAAGATTTATGCATTGTAAATTAACACCGGCGTGGCGCACTCACCAGATGCGCGCACTCGGGCTTCGTGCGGCTATACGTAGCCTCCAAGGCACAAAATCATCACCGCTCTCCAAAAACCAAATCGATTCAACTCATTTTTCAAGTGTTCCATCATGCTTGTTCAAAGGATTTTATTCATGTGTGGTGTGGCAAAGACATCAAAATTTGGTTAGTGAAAAAACAAACCCTATATATCCATGTCAAAATCGTCTTCCCTTAGGGTTTGAAATGAAGTGTTGAAGTTTAACTATTGGTGCTAAACGTCTCACCCCATTTTTCATTTGTGTTCCTATCACTGTTATCATAATGTTATCATAATCCCCTCTCCTATTCCCTCTGTCCCAAACAACCATATCCCTTATACCCTTTGTTCCCATGTTTTCATCCTCAAAACCCTACCACTTTCTATCACTTCCCTTCCTTCATATCATTGATAAATTCTACCCTAAAACTTTCAAGGACCTGCTTTGACATCCTCGACTTCTACCTAACAGCATCTTGTCATTTTCATTTACCCCTATCCCTAAATCCTTTCACTCCCTTTTCTTATCCCTTTCCCTATCATTTACAAAAAATCTCCAAATCCCATATCCCAAACATGTCAAGTGATTGTCCTGAATTTTAAATCCACTTGATAAAAACTCCACTTTTCCCCACTTTTCCATATTCCTCACAGTCCCTCATTTCCCTTTGGCACACATTTGGCACTTGGAGACGAAGACACCGAGTCCTAATTTCTCATTTTCAACAAATAAAACATACACTTGTCATACACATTGCAACACCATGACGAGCACCAACACATCCTATGAACAAGACAGTGATTTCGCCACTGAACTGCATGCACCAGGAGGACACTGAAATAGTGAAAAAGGTCTGGTCCACTCCAAATCTTGGTCGAAGCTTCTTTGGCTAAGCATGACACATGATGGGAGACCTTCACTCCAATTTTTAGCAAATTTGGAGTAAATTTTGTCATTTTTGAAATTTTGGTTGAAAAACAGGTTTTTCTGCCCGACGCGTCGCGCCACTTGGCGTGCGCTTACGTTTGAGAGATCTTTTGGAGGAAAACTTGACATTTTTGGATTTATTATGAAAATTTATGCATGCTCAAGAATGGCCGAGAGATTTCATCAAGTTCTGGGTGGTATAAAGGGTCAAAAACACCTTGAAAATGTCCTTTCTGCCACCTTTTGCACACACAGCAACCAGTTTTGGGAGATTGAAGTTTTGGAGGGGAAAATGACATCCAAATCCAGACATTCCACTTTGGTTGGATATTATATAGACATGGTTTTCCGACAAGCTATCATGAGCTCAATTTGGACTTAAGTAACTGCCTCAGAAACAGGCTAAAAGTGGCGCGACGCATTGAGTTTTTGGGCGCGGCGCATGGAGAAATTTAGCCCCATTTTCACTCTTCAGCTCAGAAATTCGCCTAGTTTTGACTAGTTTCACTTTTGATGTAACTATTGATATATCTTGATGTAATTTGATGACTATTATGTAATTTTGGCTCATATTTACTTTTTCTAGAGGATTCATTCACTAAAAAGTGAAAATTAAATGAATGAATCAGTTTCCTACCATATAGAGGCAAGTTGTTTGATTGCCTAGATTTCAGTTCCTTGTTTAGAATTGGTTGAAACAGCTCCTAGAAGGATGAGATCGACCCCTAGAGGCATGGGAAGGGGTTAGGCTTGCCTATATTATGTATTTTCTCAGACATTTTCAGAGGTTGGACTCTTGGGAATAGTTTGGCACCTCATTGTATATTCATTTCAGATTTTTGGCAAAGGAAAGACCAGAGTTTTGCAGCACTTGTTGGGATCCTTGTGGCTCTGAGTTTTGATGATTTTTTTCTCCATGTATCTGTAAGTTTCATTAATTTTTATGTATGCCATTTCCCTTCTCTTTGCTTCTGAATTAAACAAATGAGTAACTAAGGTAGAATTCATTAGTTTGCTGGTGCTCTGCCTTAAAATTTTGTTTAGTTTTATATGTTTTCGTCAGTTTGAAGAGGATCCTTGCATCTCCTTGCCCTCTTTAGCTCCTCAGCAGTATTTTCTATCCATTCATTGAATCTAAGACATCAAAGTCATTGCCTTCCCTGCCCCAACTTGAACTCTGCAAGAATTTGGCCTCATCCCCAAGCCCAAAATTGTTTTTCCCTTTTTCCAACAAAAACCCCTAAAAAATCAAAATCAAACTCCTTAATTCATATACCTAGACTAAAATTAGCACTCATTTCAGTCATCTCAAGGCCTATTGATACATTTTTACTGAGATTGACCCGGAGAGACCCCTCTCCTGTTTTGGTAGGGCTAGCTACCAGACTGAGCGTGGTTTGGTGTTACCCTGAAATCCCGCCTTCATTCAGCCTAAGGTGGATTTGGGCTATAACATAGTGGCGACCATACTGGGGAATTCACAAGTTAGATGTTACGTTTACAAGCTACAGACGGAGCCTGAAGTCACACCAGGTAGCCTTCGAAACACTTTTTCTTTGCATTAGCGAAAGTAGATAAACGTTGCTTCAGTCAATCTCCGGTCTAGCTTGTGAATGTGACACTCGACCTGTAGATTGTCTTGCCCCATTAAATGTACCAAGTTAGATCTGATCGTTGATGGTGGACAACTATCAGACACCGCAAGGCTGAAATCATTCACCTAGCGACTCCAGTGTCAAAGAATACTAAGGTTCATAATTTTTATGGCGACTCTACTCTTCAAGAATCAGTAGCCTGAGGAATTTCTTAGTGAATTCCTTGTTATCAAAATGGTTTTGCTGGATCGAAGGTATGCTCCCATGAGCCGAGATCACATTCCAGGTTTTCCAAATAAAATTCCTAAGGTAGATTGGCAAAGGAATTTTCCTATGTTTAAAGATGATGATAGGAAGGATGCTGCTTTACATCTGGTTAGATTTCACATACATATCCACAAGTTGAAGGTTGATTTTCCTGAAGATTGCTTGATGAAGATATTCATGGCCACTCTGGAAGGTGAAGCTCGATCTTGGTATGAAAGCTTGCCGCCTGCTTGTATTTACTGTTTAAAGGATTTTCATACCATGTTCTTTGAAAGGTATAAGGAATCTTATCCATCCTTGACTTTAGTTCAGAACTGTTGTAGCCATGTTCATAGTTTTATTGAAAATCTTGAAAAAATTTATGAAGATGATGACTTCATGGACGATGAGATCATGGAGGCTCTATACGAAAATCCATTTCAGCAGCATAAAGAGAACTTAGAAGATACTCAACAAGATGCTCAGGAAACTTTGCAGCAGGATCAAGATCTTAGTACAATGGAAAATGATGAAAGAGAAGATTTTGTTTCAGATCTGTCCATAGAAGAAGACAATATGCAGAAAAGTCAAGTTTCAATTTCAGAATGTGATAAAATCAAGACAACTATTTCAGATCTAGATTCAGATCGTGATGATCAAGAATACCTTGTGTTGAATCCCATGAAGGAGAACTCTGCTGTTGAGATCATTTGGAATGAAGAAGACAGAGTTTTTGATCCAAATGTTCTCATTTCATTAGAACAAAGCCTTCATGAGGAGGTAATCCAGTCAGTTCATGAAAAACAAGATGAGATCTTTGTTCAAGTAAGTGACAAATCTTCTTTCAATAACTCAGTGATAACTGATAATTTGATTGCCGTGTCATATGAAGATGATCAACCATGTTTTCAAATTTCAGAAGATCAGGGAATTAAGGACTGTCATTCAGGTTTTTCATGTTTTAAAATGTTATTTCATGAAGACAATCACTGTTTGAGCAAAAGAAAACAAAAAGCATTATCTCCTTTGTCTGAAGATGAGATAGATCAACTCTTGAAAGGTCATGTTACAGCCCAAGCTAAAGCAGATTTGCAGTGCCCACATGGTCAAGAAAGTGTTGGTGAAACTTCTTCCTCTTTTGAAAATGATGACGGTCTTGTAATTAGTTTTATAGATCAGCAAACAGATAATATTTTCTTTCATGAAGATGATAAGGCTGTCATGTTTGATAATCTTGAAGATTGTTTTCTGTTTAAGAATGACCTAGACCATGAAGTTGAGGAATATGAGCTTGAGAGAGACAATATGCCAGAATTTATAATGGTCAAGGAACTTACAGCTAACACTCAGATGGAGGAAACCTATACCTCTTTGTGCCTTCCTATTACTCGGCAATCAATTGTTCTTTCAAATCAGAATGAAATGAGTGGTTTTATTTTTGCTGCTGGATCTCAAGACCAACTAGTGCTTCAGGATTTTCAAGATCCCTTCAGCATTATTTTGCAAGCATCAGGAAAGATAAATGTTGCCCGGTTTGTTATCAAAAGCTTTGGTTTCAGTGGTTATTGTGATTTTCCTACATGTACATCGTTCTACCTGCTTGAGAAAAGTGAGAGAAGAATTTCGGTATGTAGCCATCTGATGGATTGGTTACATTGGAAGGCACACTACACATGATTGTACATATTCCATCAATAAGCAGTTGGTTGTCATCATGATTTGGAACCCTCGAATCTTGATGGACTGCTGTCATTAAACAAAGCTTTGTAAGTACTTGTTTTAGTTAAGTCAGTTATGAGTCATTTATTTTTGCATCGAGTCAGTTTTTTCAGTCATTTTATTTTCAAGGTTGAGTCAATTTGAGTCAAGTTTCAGTCAATAAAATGAGTCAAGAGTTTTGTGTTGTTTGTCAAATAATGACTCCATAGCCCAATAGACGAAGGCACTGTCTGCTCTCCCAAAGATCTGCTATTCTTGGCACCTCCAAGGAGCTGGAGCTACCATCCCCATTGGAGCCAATGTTAGAGTCGGTCTTGACATCCCTCCGTCAGAGATCAAAACTCTTTGTTGCATTTCATATTTAGGTGTCCCATTCAGTCCATTCATCTGCATTCCGTTAGGGGCATGCCATTATCTGACGGAAGGGCCTTATCAGTCATACCCCTCATGCCTTATCCTGCTGGCTTAGGTCTGTTTATCGAAGTTCATTAAAATCAATTTTACAGTCATTCATAGTCCTGTTCCGTCTCTTGGTTAGAAAAGAGTTATTTTAGGGTTTTTAGGTCTTTCTAGGTCTAGGGTTTCACAAGTTTCATCTTCAGAATGTCAAATAATACCAGCAGACACATGAGGGAGTTTTAAAATAAGGTTTCATTGCAAATTTCTTCATCGCAATCTTTGATCGTGACTTTTCTTCAAAACTTTGTTTTGAAGAAAAAACATCATTTCATATTTTGTAATGAATGCCATGTATATTCTTAAAATTTTTCAGTTCTACAGTTCTTCAAGCGCGGCCCTGGTCGCCTTTGCCAAAGCAAGCCAACCATCCCTGCAAAATATCGACAAAGGATTCATCATCAGCTCAAAAATTAGTGGAAACAAAGAACAGAGTATGTATTAAAGGTGAAAAGTGTCAAAGTTCAAAATACTGCAGAAATGGGTTTGTCAAAAGAAAGAATCAAAGTCCTTTGTATACATGAGATATTTTCACATTCGAAAATCCATTTTGCACACCAAAACATCAAAGAACCTAAGACAAATCATGGAGAAAGAAAAACGGTGTTTCAAGGCCGAAATTATGGAGAAATGTTGAGCGCGGCGCGTTGGGCTGGTGCGCGGTGCATTGGGAAGATTTCTGCAGTGTAAATTAACACTGGCGTGGCGCACTCACTAGGCGCGGTGCAGTGGGAGTGTGCATGGCGCACAGAGCCTCCAAGGCACAAAATCATCACCGCTCCATAAAAATCAAATCGATTCAACTCATTTTTCTCCAAGTAAGTTCGACCATGCTTGTTCAGTGAGTTTATTCATGTGTGGTGTGGTTTAGAGGCAAAGACATTAAAATTTGGTTGGTGAAAAACAAACCCTATATCCATGTCAAAATCTGCTCCCTTAGGGTTTGAAATGAAGTGTTGAAGTTTAACTATTGGTGCTAAACGCTCCCACCCCATTTTTCATTTGTGTTCCTATCACTGTTATCATAATCCCCTCTCCTATTCCTTCTGTCCCAACACAACCATATCCCTTATACCCTTTGTTCCCATGTTTTCATCCTCAAAACCCTACCACTTTCTATCACTTCCCTTCCTTCATATCATTGATAAATTCCTAATTCCCGAAACATTCAAGGACTATTTTGACATCCTTGACTTCACCTAGCTTGAGTATATCTTGTCATTTCATTTACTCCTATCCCTAAATCCTTTCACTCCCTTTTCTTATCCCTTTCCCTATCATTTACAAAAAATCTCCAAATCCCATATCCCAAACATGTCAAGTGATTGTCCCATATTTTAAATCCACTTGACAGAAACTCCACTTTTCCCCACTGTTCCATATTCCTCACAGTCCCTCATTTCCCTTTAGCACATTTGGCACTTGGAGACGAAGACACCAAGTCCTAATTTATCATTTTCAAAAAATCAAACATACACTTGTCATACACATTGCAACACCATGATGGACACCGACACATCCTATGAACAAGACAGTGATTCTGCCACTGAACTGCATGCACTAGGAGGACACTGAAACGGTGAAAAAGCCTTGATCCACTCCAAATATTTTCTGAAGCTTCCTTAGCTGAGCATGAAACATGATGGGAGACCTTCACTCCGAATTTCAGCAAATTTGGAGTAAATTTTGTCATTTTTGAAAATTTTGGTTGCAAAACAGGTTTTTCTGCCCGATGCGTCGCGCCACTCGATGCGCGCTTACGTTTGAGAGATCTTCTGGAGGAAAAATTTACATTTTTGGATTTTTTATGATAAATTATGTATGCTCAGGAATGATTGAGGTATTTCATCACGTTCTGGATGGTCTTAAGGGTCAAAAACACTCCAAAAATGGCCTTTCTGCCACCTTTTGCACCACCAGGAACCAGTCTTGGGAGATTGCAGTTTTGGAGGGGTAAATGAACTTCAAATTGAAAAATTCCACTTGGGTTGGATAGAATACAGACAGGGATTTCCAACGAGCTATCATGAGCTCAATTTGGACTTCAGGAAGTGCCCCAAAAACAGGCTCAAAGTGGCGCGGCGCATAGAGGATTGTGGTCCAATTTTTACTTTTCAGCTCAGAAATTCGACCAGTTTGACTAGTTTCACTTCTTGATGTAATTATTGTTCCATATTGATGTAATTTTGTGGCTATGATGTAAATTTGGCATGTTTTTACTTGTTCTAGAGGATTCATTCACTAAAAAGTGAAAATTAAGTGAATGGATCAGTTTCCTAGCATATAGAGGCAAGTTGTTTGGCTGCCTAGATTTTAGCTCCATGTTTAGAATTGGTTGAAACAGCTCCTAGAAGGATGAGCTTGACCCCTAGAGGCATGGGAAGGGGTTAGGATGGTCTATATATTTTATTTTCTGAGACATTTTCAGGGTTGGATACTTGGGAAAAGTTTGGCACTTCATTGTACATACACTTCTGCATTTTTGGCAAAGGAAAGACCAGGGTTTTGCAGCACTTGTTGGGATCCTTGTGGCTCTGAGTTTTGATGATGTTTTTCTCCATGTATCTATAAGTTTCATTAATTTTTATGTATGCCATTTCCCTTCTCTTTGCTTCTGAATTAAACAAATGAGTAACTAAGGTAGAATTCATTAGTTTGTTGGTGCTCTGCCTTAAACTTTTGTTTAGTTTTATATGTTTTCGTCAGTTTGAAGAGGATCCTTGCACCCTCTTGCCCTCTTCAGCTCCTCAGCATTATTTTCCACCCATTCACTAAATCTAAGACATCAAAGTCATTGCCTTCCCTGCCCCAACTTGAACTCTGCAAGAATTTGGCCTCATCCCCAAGCCCAAAATTGCCTTTCCCTTTTTCCAACAAAAACCCCTAAAAATCATTCCAAACTCCTTGATTAATATACCTAGCCTAAAATTAGCACTCATTTCAGTCATCTCAAGCCCTATTGATACATTTTTCCTGAGATTGACCCGGAGAGAGCCCTCTCCTGTTCTGGTAGGGATAGCTACCAGACTGAGCGTGGTTTGGTGTTACCCTGAATCCCGCCTTCCTTCAGCCTGAGGTGGATTTTGGCAATAACCCAAGGGAAAGGTGCCCCCAAACCATAGAACAAAGGAAAAAGCCAAGGCATGGCAGCACAAGGCAACCTGCTAAATCCACAAGAAAAGAACAACACCGCAAAACCAAATAAAGACACAAGAAAGTGGTGTGAGTTCCATAAGAGCTCCACTGTAATATTCCTAAATTAGCATGCAGCTAATTGGAATATTAATTTTTCCTTTTTTCATTTAGATAGACGAATAAGTGGGTAGGGATAGCCATAAATCTCTTTAGTAGGAATAAAATCCCTCTCAATGTGAAAGGGGATTATCTTAATAGATGGATAAAGCACCTCCATGTGTGAACAGGGGCAAAAGCATGTGGACAAGGTCAATGTTGACCAAATCAATAGCGATGGTATGGAGAGAGTGGTTCATTAATGGGAGACAACGTAGTGTTAATGGGAGATAGTCTCCATGAGAGTAGTGGCTTTAATGAGTGGGACCCAAGGTGAGAAGGCTCACAATGAATATAAGGAAGGGAAAGGCATCCATAGAAGGCATGGTGGATGATTATTGATTTTGATATTTTTAGATCTGGAATTGTCAGGTGACATTTCTATGCATGCTTTTGTTGTTTAGAAGGGTTTGTAGTACTGTTTAGTACAAGGGTGTTCCCGAGTGGGAATCCCACACTCATCCTCGGGGGACTTCGAGTGCCTACTTAGGAGAGATTATTGAGCTGTATATTCCACATCAAGGCATCAGGCCAAGCTTCAGTCTTCAGCTACAGCATAGTTTCTGTTCATAGTTGTGTTGTGTTGCAGGGTGTTGTAGTGGAGGATTGATAGGGCCAATTTCTGAGCTAGTTTTCAGTGGAGGAAGATTCCTTCCATTGGGAGGCCAACAAGGAAGGTCTAGGAGCTGAATTTCATATTTTGGCACCAGGCCAACCTATTTCTACCTCCTACAGTGAAATTTTCCTCAAGGACTATGTTATTTTATTGAGCATCTGCAGTGGAGGTTTCAGTGCCTCATTTGGGGTGTTTGATTTTTAGTGAAGGGATCATAATTCCATTGGAATGTTCTATTGGAGGAGATATATTCATTTTAATATTAGTTTTAGCCACCTCCATCTAGTATTCAGTTGCAGGTGAAATTCGGCCCTAGGGCTGCATTCCGGTATTTTTGCATTGTGGGTATTTCCAGAGACCCTTTCTGGGTTGTCTAAGAAAAGTGTTTGGGAGCCTAGATCTTCACTCCCAACATTATTTGAGCTATATAACATCAGATCGATATTTTTGTAGCTTTTATGTAGCATTTTATTCCCTAAAAATGCATTGTCCTGTCTCAAGGCATTTTTATAGTAGTTATTTTTCATGTGTTGGCATATTTGCTTATTAGAGGCTTGTATTGTATTTCTTGAGTGACTTGATCCTCAAGATATTATGCCTATTATTTGTTGATATGTTTAATAGGATGGTTGTAAATTTGTCCCATGTAATGGTGTATTTATTTATTCACTTCTATTTCCAGCATTTTGTTCTATATTCCTGTCTTTTCCATTTCGGGGATATTATAGTGGTATCAAAGCATAATCTTGGCTCAGCCTATGAGTTTCAGCCAATATGCTATAAGAAGTAAAAGAGATATAAAAAGATGGAAGGAATGAGCTTTTTCTCATATATTTTCAGATCTATGAAGGACCTCTAAAAGGAGGTCAAGCAAATGAGAATGGAGAGATGCAATGAGACCTCTAGAGGGTTTCAAGATGGGGAATGTCCATGCACTTTCTATCAGCAGAAGAAGGAATCGTTATTGCATAGAGCTACAAAGAAATAAACTATGATATTTTCTTTTGAAGAAGAATATGAAAGGCATGGAGATGGAGGAAACTTAGATCATGAGATTCTAAGCGATTATCTTGCAAAGTACAAGTCTCAATCAAGGGCTTTCAAAGAGAATCTAACTCTCCAACAGTTTATTTAGATCAAAGAAGAGAGGATACCTTGTAGCTATAGATTAAGGTTTCTATTGTCTACATTTGATGGGTCATCTTCATGCACGACAAGGGATTGGAGAAGGGAGTTGGATGCATTCTTCTTGCTACATCCAGTAGTAGAAAGAGAAGTTGTTGAGATTGCAGTGTTGCACCTTGAGGGTGAAGAAAACATTTGGTGGTTCATCCATTTGAGTCATGCAAGAGTGACTGCTTATGAATATTTTACTCAAATTTTGATCAAGAAGTTAGATAAGAAGAAACCAGAGGAAAAGCAACTTCCACCACCACTTGTTGCAGGAGTACTTGCATCAGGAGAAGGAACACTTGCATCCTTGCAAAGTGGTATTGATCTCTTGACATTTAGAGTCCCATGCATTATTTAGGAGATGCATTAGGAGGAGGAGACTTATACCAACGCTGGTGCAGTAGTAGAGGAACAGCCATCATCATCACCGCTAGTTGGAGGATTCATGACACCAGAGGGAGGAACCCTTGTAGCAGTACAAGATGTTCCCAAGCTTTACCAAGGTATGCAAACATTTCCACTTCCTATTATTTTAGCACATCATATGGAGGATTGTGGGAACATTTCATAAGGGAAAATGCATGGCCTAGGGTCAAAACACATTGTTGGTTTGGAGCAGCAGACTATCACTACACAGAGGACCCTTGACTTGTTCAAGGAGGAGATATATAGTCATCCTAGTTATTCACTGATGAGATGCACACAACACTTTGGGTTGGAGTGTATAGTTTTGGAGGATAGGATGAGCATTATCCTAATAAATCGAATGTAGAACTATGTGTTCATCATTTTGTATGATCATGAGACAACAGATGCACCATCATGGAGATCAAGAGCGCTCATTGAGCAGCCATGATGAGTTGGGGGTCCAACTGTTATTGGGACATTCTGATGACCAATACACTTGTGTAGTAGTGTATAGGCAGATGGTTGATGGAGGATATCTTATGATGGATGGCATCTCCCATTATTATGATGAATCCTTCTTGATGAGCACTTCACAGATCAATGAGAATTTTTTTCCTACAACATACTTGGATCCTTATGGGGTCAAATTGGTCATTGATGAGTGGTATTCATTTGGATATCTCTAGGAGGTTTCATTTCAACATCCCATGAAATGCAAAGATAGTAATTAGATTTGGGAGGATGGTATTCTTTATTGGAAGGATACCAATTTGGAGCATGGTAGGAGACACCCACATTTGGATGAATGGGTGTGGATGGTGAGCAAGGGGTTGGTGAGCCACTTGCATATCTATGACACATGGCAGCAGGATGCATGGCTACACTGGCTAATCTTGAAAGAGTTTGTCCATCATGTGACATATCCTATTTCAAAGGGTGTGTTATGGTTTGGGGCATTGCATGGCACCCATATGTTATGGAAGCAGAAGATTTGGTTGTATGGGGAATTCTAAAAGTCAACTATCATGATGTTACTCCGTGACTTGTATGATGATGAGATGAGGAGGCAACAAGAGTTGTTGTTGCTTTCGATACTCTTGGGAGAGTATGGATTGATTTTCTCCCATACTTTGCATCACATTTCAGGAGTACAGGATGGCAAAATCATGGTGCAAAGGGGCTACTCTTTATATTTGGAGGATCAGGAGGTAATTCCACATAGGAAGGAGTCTCCCACATGTAGTAGCATTATGATATGTGACTTTGGCATTGGGGATGTCAAAGAGGGGAGTTATGAGATGACAGGAGCCTTATCAAAAAGGCCAACAACATTGTCACTTGGGAGCTTGGATTTGTTGGAGTTTTCCCAGGATCACTTAACATATGGTGCAATTGATGGGCAAGTAGGAGATGAGAGTTATGGAGTGGTCGATGGAGATATCTATTACTATGATATGATCTTCTTGACTTGGATCTCCAAGCATAAGAATAAGGCATTCATGCAACACATGGTTCATTCCTTTCCATTCACCAAGGTCTCATGGAGACATATTAGACCACTATGGAGAGATCATCCATGGAAATCATTACTAGCTTACTCTTAGTACATGGTAAGAGTTCTATTTTTTCAGTTATTGATCATCTAACAAATTATTTTCATTCTCTTATCATTTATATACAGTGCATTGCTCCACAAGAGGGAAATATTTTATTTGGGCTTCATGGTCTTCCTAAGACCAACATATATGATGGAGATAGGCATTTCTTGTATGGCTTTGGGCAAGTGTTGTGCTATTATTTGTATGCTCAGTTCATACACAATGCCATTTACTATTTTCTAGTAAATGAAATAACATGCACAACTAGCAAATTGTTGGGAGACAACTTGCCATATTATATTCTGAGACATCAGTTAGCAAAATTGCACTGTAACCACTTGGGATACTATTGGTACCATTTAGAACTACACATAACCTTCAATATATTTCTCATTTGGGCCCCATATTTTGATCATATTCTATTGACTTTATATGGGATGGTTTGGGCAAATACTAGAGAGGGGGTCTTTGAAGATCTAGTTTCCCTTTTGCCTCTTGAAGGCAACATTATTGCATCCCAATATCAGCAACAGCTCTACAATTTTCATAAGTGGAGAGAGAGACAACGTGGGATAGAAAATTTTTTCTATCAAGTTCAGCTATGCAGCCCACCTACATTGCAGGAGCCAAAGGTGGAGGAGTTTTTCCATGAGTTACCATTTTGGAGGGTGACTCATTTTGTGTGGATGATAGCTTGGGGATGGGAGCTTCACATGGGAATGATGGTTCCAAATATATTTCAAATTCCATGCCTCAAGAAGGCCTCTAGATGGCACATAGTTGCATCCATGGATATCCCACTTCTTCATGATGATAGCCATTTGGATTTGTCACCAAAGGCTAACTTGTACACTTGGGAGGAGCAACTTGGAGACATATTGATGAGACAACATCTTGTTCATTCGAGAATATTATCATATGAGGATGCTACATGAGGAGGAGAGGAGGTTCTTCAGTTAAATCCTTGCACTTTCTTGAGGAAAAGCAACATTTGGGAGGGGAGGACTGTAATATTCCTAAATTTGCATGCAGCTAATTGGAATATTAATTTATGCTTTTGTCATTTAGATATATGAATAAGTGGGTAGGGAGACCCATAAATATATTTAGTAGGAATTAAATCCCTCTTAATGTGAAAGGGGATCATCTTAATAGTTGGATAATGCACCTCCATGTGTGAATAGGGGAAAAATCATGTGGACAAGGTCAATGTTGAACAAATCAACAACGATGGTATGGAGAGAGTGGTTCATTAATGGGAGACAAGGTAGTGTTAATAGGAGATAGTCTCCATGAGAGTAGTGGCTTTAATGAGTGGGGCCCAAGGTGAGAAGGCTCAAAATTCATATAAGGAAGGGCAAGGCAGCCATAGAAGACATGTTGGATGATTATTGATTTTGATCTTTTTGGATTTGGAATTGTCAGGTGACATTTCTATGCATGCTTTTTCTGTTTAGAAGGGTCTGTTGTACTGTCTAGTATAAGGGTGTTCCCAAGCGGGAATCCCACACTCATCCTCGAGGGATTTTAGGTGCATACTCAGGAGATATTATTGAGATGTATAGTCCACATCCAGGCATCAGGCCAAGCTTCAGTCTTTAACTACAACACAGTTTCTGTTCAGAGTTGTGTTGTGTTGCAAGGTGTTGCAATGGAGGATTGATAGGGCCAATTTATGAGATATTTTTCAGTGGAGGAAGAATTCCTTCTGTTGGGAGGCCACAAAGGAAGGTCAAGGAGCTGCATTTCATATCTTGGCACCAAGCCAACCTATTTCCACCTCCTACAGTGCAGTTTTCCTCAAGGACTGCATTATTTTATTGAGCATCTGCCGTGGAGGTTTCAGTGCCTCATTTGGGGTGTTTGATTTTCAGTGAAGGAATCATAATTTCATTGGAAGGGTATATTTGAGGAGATATATTCATTTTAATATCAGTTTCAGCCACCTCCATCCAGTATTCAGTTGTAGCTGCAATTCAACCCTAGGGCCGCATTTCAGTATTTTTGCATTGTGGGTATTTCCAGAGACCATTTTTGGGTTGTCTAGGAAAAGTGTTTGGGAGCCTAGATCTTCACTCCCAACATTATTTGAGCTATATAACAGCATATCCATATTTTTGTAGCTTTCCTGTAGCATTTTATGCCTTAAAACTGTTGTTGTGGTGGATTCAACGCACGGGTGTACGAAATCACACGAGCTTAGAGAGTGTGGTCTACTCTCTAAACTATTGGAAACAATCAGTATGTGGGGGGATCTCAAAAGAATAAAAATTAAATGAAATAATATGCTGAAGTATGCTCTGGCTAAAAAAATAAAACTAAAAACACAAAAGAAGCTATATAGAGAGTTCCAAACAGTAATAATGCAAACGATGGCTTGATGGCCTCTTCTTATTGAATGTTTGGAATAAAAGAAAATCTTACCCACTTGCCAAAGGGCCCCTAGGCAATGGCTCTAGGTCTCGATTCAAGGATGTTTGTCTTTCAAGTTCTGCCTTTTGACGCAGCCTAACTCTCTCTCTCTCTGCTGTGGTGGACTAAGATGTTGGGTGGCCAACTATCGAGTCCTCTTTAGCTCCAGCTCTTGGGTCTCACACAATGCTGGTGTTGCTTGGGAAAATTTGGCTAGCATAACCTTGTGATCACCATTTTTTCATCTCTTGGTGGGTTTATATAGGTGAGCTTCAAATCCTCCTTCCCTGCCTTGGTACATGATGGATGGTGACCCAAGGGAGAGGTGTGATTCCATTGTGTGCTTTAATATTATTTTGTGTGCTCACATAATGTCTAAGGAGGCACTGGTGGCTGTCCTTAGGTGGCTTTCACATAAGGAGTAACTGTCCTTTGCTTGTAGTGGTCCCGGAAAGTGACTTTTTCCATTTCTAGGAATGCACGCTTTTCGGGAAAAAGGGCGCGTAGAAGGCGCTCTTATCGAAGGAAAAATCACGCATTTGAGCATTTATGACTAGTTAAAATTTGATTTTCTCAAAACCTTAGAGATTTTAAATACTTCTTGATTCCATAATGTATTCCTGTTATGTAAATCCTTGGGCTCGACATTAATTGATGTCATCTTCTGTTGTACAACTTTACAGTGTTAACAGTTGCCCCCTAATGTGTGAGGTCTAGGAAGAACTGTATAGCTGAAATACATTATGGTTTCTTTTCTATATCGTACGCAGAGAGAGAGAGAGAGAGGCCTGCGTGTACTTTTGGAATAGACAACACCTTGCACTATTTCTGAGATAACCATGGCCTAAGGGACCTCCTACAAGCAGACAAAATATACAACATATTTGCAAAATTTCAACAAGGCGGGCATGTCCCATGCTGGTGATGCTATGGCTAGTTAAACAAAATCGACAGATACATGTGTTGTCCGTGTCACTACTATGGTAGTGATGCTAGTGATTGTTGACGATGACTGTTGATGCCCTCAGGGGCGTTTTTTTCTTTGACGATAGGTGGAATTTGGTACCCATATGCATAATATTGGTATGGAATATCACTGCGTGATGTACGCATATGTACTGGTTGGGACCTTCTTGTGTAAGCATTGTTGTCAGAGACGCTTATAAAGGCACGGGTCTTCGATGGATCTTGATCAAAGTGCAATGGTTGTAAGGTATGATACCATTGTGACATGAAAGCATTTGTTGTAGTCGAATGTCAAGAGGATCAATGACAACTATGGACAATGATGTCTCCCATAGTGCCACCCAAGGATACCCCTTTGCATGGGGAGGGGTCATCCAAGGTACTGCTTCCTTTGTGGAAAAGAGGTATTGAGGTCGAAAAAAAGGATGCCTTAACTGAACCATGATGGGTTTAACATAGGCATGCTGGTGAGAGGTAGCTGAAAACGGATGATGGGGATTTAGTGGCCTGAGGTCTAAGTATACTTAAGTAGCTTGGCGGCATTCATAGGTATTTCTGAAGGGAAAAGTCCCTGGAGTCGGTAGGACCTCCAGGGCGAGTATGAATCGGCTATGATTGTCGTAATGGTGCGTGCATGAGGGGGGTGAAATACTTTTACCAAGGGAGATGGGGGACTGCTGCCATGGAAGAAAAGGTGAAATATGAGGGTGAAGGGGCGAAGGGAATCGTTTTTGGTCTTTGTACACTTACCAAAAGAATAAAATAATGGGGGTTGGTTTGTACAAAACACAAAGACGGGTACCCCAAAACATGAAAGAGGGTCGCTCATTGAAGGTGTGAGGATGGTGTTTTTCTGGGGGTAGGGATCCCATTGGTTGGTCTCATGTGCGGGGTTGATGAAGCAGAAGATGTCATAGATGGGTTTATGTTGATGGAGGTATGGCGGGCCAAATGCGGTGCATGGAGGTGCGCTTTCATTCTGCTTGTACAACCCGATCGTCCGGGAAGGGGGTTGAGTTTAAATTGTGAACTTGACCGTATGCATGATATGTGGATGGGCATGAGGTGCTTCCTGGACTAAAATGGTATGGCAATGGCGTCACTTGTGGGGTGATGTATGGTCTACTTTGGATGACGATCGCCATGGAGGGTTGGCTCTACCTACCATCGTGGATGTTTATCATATGCAGGGTGTGGTGATGATAAACATGGTCGGGTATGAGGACCCTATGGTTTATTTCCAATGGAGAAATGGTGTCAGGATATGCAAAGTTTTATGGGACTCTATCATGTTGAGGGTAGAATGATACCTACTCCAGAACTCTCAGTGGGTGGTGCTGTGAATGGTTTGCGGGTTCTTCCTACAAAAAACAACTACCTCAAGTGAAAGCATCTTATTTTCATCCAATATTATTGAAAAACATGAATTTTGGAAAGGAAGATGGGAGGGTGCATACCTCTGGACACTTGAAAAAATATTTCTTCGGAAAGCGAATGTGTGGCATCACCTTTGTTTGTTATGGAGTGTTGATCACAGTGCTTCTTTCGATCTGGTGATCAGATACTCTCAGCTTCATTTTTCCCTTGGGATTTGTTTCTTGGCTCCCAGTTTTGATTTCATTTGGGGTTTCCCCCAGACTGAGATCAGGGGGGGCGTTGCTGGTTACTGCCCCTTGTCCAGGATCTCCCTTTTGGTTTGTTCCTCGGCTTCTTGTTGCAGCATTTAGAGGATTGCCATAATTCTCCTGGTTGTATGGTTGGTGATGAGCCTAGGAAGGGTTGCACTAGATTGACCAATGCCTTATGTTGTGCCATTGGTCCATTATGTGCGGGAAATGGGGGATATTTGTTCCCTTGTCCCTGGTTGGTATATGAGTGCCGAGGTGACTTTCATGATAGCTAGGTTGTGATACATTCTAAGTAGAATCGAATGAGTATCCAGGGCATTGATTACTGCTGCCTAGGTGTCCTTGGGCCAAAGACCCGATCAAGCCATCTGCAGAATCGATGAGCATGGTACTACTACTACCTATGTGATCCTGGGTCAAAGACCCGGTCAAGCTGTCTGCAGAATCTACCTACCTGGTAACTCCCTAACTACCATGGGTGTTATTTTTGCCTAGGCATCTTGGGTCAAAGATCCAATCAAGCCGTCTGCAAAATCTACCTACTTGGTAACTCTCTGAGTATCATGGGTGTTACTGCTGCCTAGGAGATCTTGGGTCAAAGAACCAATCAAGTCGTTTGCAGAATCTACCTGCATGGTCACTCCCCAAATACAGATTACTGTTGCCTAGGTGACCTTGGGTCAAAGACCTGTATCAAACTATCTGCAGTAGATGACGCACCATATAACTCAAGAGGATGAGGCAACCAGGTTCCCCTGACCCTAGTTGGTGTATGGTGGCTTGGGGGGAGGAGGGAAAAATGGCTGCTTTTTTTGTGACTGTCGTTCCTCCTGTAGGCACATGATGGTACGAGGTTCTTCATTGACAGACTGGATGGAGGGGTCCTCTTGATAGGATCGCTCGACCGCATGTAAGGCATCCCTATATCGTGGTATTTCTGGACAATGGTGGGTGTAGTGCCCATAGGTGTCACAGAGCATGCATGCATGATTGGTATGCAGCGGTTTGCCTATACTTTTGGTGGCAAGTTCCTTTTTAAGGGAATGTCATTTTGAGGTGCTTGCCTCGCACCCGAGGAGTGGTTTTGACTTTTCCAACTCCAGGCATATGTGAGTAGGGTGTCCTATGACATCACATATAGTGCAGGCTGATGACTCCCTCTTCATGGTGGGGGTCACCACTTTCTTTCCTTTCTTGGCAATTTTCTTGGTCGCGGTCACCGGTTTCAAAATGGTAAATTTCCCTTGTGGGGGCAGTTTCGACCATTGTTTGGGTAGGCTAGGGTTCCTCGGGACTGAGGGGCTTTAACCCAAATGTAGTAACATTGGTAGTTGTTGTTCCTGAAGGGGGGACAAGGTACCAAATTGGGAATTCCAACGATATGTTGGGTAATACCAGTGTTGCCAAGACCTGCTGGGAGGTGAAGCCAAGAGGTGGGTAGAGGAAAGGAGTTTGGGAGGCGGCATAGACTAGGGAGGTTGTAGTAGCTAATGCCTCAGTGTCATTATTGCTTGAGTTCATGTCCTGACTAACCTTGGTGCTTGATGTGGACATCATGCATACCGGGGCCCCTGTGGCATCGGATGATACTTCAGGGATAATAGGAGGATCTCCTAGGAATGACCCTAGGAAGGACGACAATTTGAATTGGCCAGGGCCATATTCTTGATACCGTAAAAGACCATCTGTGGCTGTATCTACATAGGGTAGAACCATATCTGTGTTGGTCAAGGGATGCTTTTCAGTGTGCGTCAGCTAGTCTACTGTGATGATTTGATCCTCGTGGGGGAACATCATGATGCGGAAAACAGAGGATGTTATGGCAGACATGGCGTACATGTAACTCTACCCAAGGAGTATATTGTAATCCAAGTGAGCGTCCAATACTTCGATGTCTATGTGGACCGTCTTGCCAGCTGAGCATATCAGTACATTTTGGAAGAGAACGACAGGGGTCGATGGACGACCGTCACATGCTCTGAGTGTGATGATAGTGTTAGAATCTATACTGTGTTAAAATTGTCATTTTTCATGATTGACTTGTTGAACCATGCAATATTTTCAAACCTTTTTCTTGTTGCAAAGGTGTTCCATATTCTTAAAAATCAAAAAATTAAAAAAAAAAAATTTAAAATGTAAAGAGGGTATACCCTAAAAAGAAAATCAAAGGGTGAAAAAAATAAAATTGGCCAAAAAAGTGAAAGAAAATGAACCCCACCAAAAGAAAGGCCAAGGAAAGTGTGCAAGTCTAAATGCCACTACTATTTCATTTTCTGTAATAAACAAATTGTGTGCAGCTTGTCAAACTTATGCCACAATTTATGAAGAGTCAAACTGTTTAAACTTGACTCATTCATTTTCAATTTCATGTTGTAGAATAGAGAATAAATATCTGACCAAACAGTTTAATCTTGGAAGATAAGTAGATAGGTAGAGTTAATAAAAGGTGCTCAACAGTTTAATCTGAGCCCTTGGATGTAATAAGGGTAGAATTAGATAGATTTGCCTTGTAAAAGAAAAGAAGATTGATAAGGGTTTGCCAGTCTAAGTGCACCCTAATAAAGAAGAGAAAATGGTAGTGTAAAGTAGATAGGGTAGGTAGATGGTGTTGCAAAGTTTCATGTGATGAATGATGTTGCTAAATGTGTTTAATCCTTTACTTTCATCACAAGTACTGAAGCAGAAAATACATTAGAAAAATTTCACAGCAAATCAAAGTCAAAATTATTAATTTCCCCTTTCATTTTCCCTAAACATTTCACTAATTTCCCCAAAGTGCTAAGGTATTTGAAGATTAAAGGGGCTCAAGGCATTTCCTTGACTTTTGGAGGGACCGGACCCTCGGCCTAATGATCAAAAAGACCTAAGTACTTGAAGTTATTTATCATTATAATCATTCACTTTTAACCTTTTCCCTAAGTAAAATCCAATTTTTACTTAGGAAAATCATGCCATATTTCATAAAATACCCTCAAAACTACTTGCTATGCTATGTTTAAGTGTTGAAATTAAGATGATATAATTTACTTAGAAATCTTCACTTTCTTAGTTATAGTTACGTGTTTTGAGTTTACCATGTCCCTTTGTCATATTGACTTCGATCTATTTACTAAATCCCTAGTGAAAATACCTTATCCTATAGTATATAACTCCTTCTACATACATATCCCAAAAACCCATCTTATTATAAAATTTTAACCAAAGTATGTATTTCCCAATTATTCATAAAAGGCCCACATTATGTGCCCTTTGGTTAAAATATATCATTATGTAATATTCCCGCCCCTATGATAAGTTAATCATATTGGTTGATTTATCATATAATAAAAAAACATATATGAAAAACTTTGAAACATATATTTTATATGTTTTAATAAAATTAAATCCAAAGTTTTAATTTAAACCAAAACTTCGGAAATAATCCCATTTCCCCCCATACCCGACAGCTTTAACTCAAGTTAAAAAATCCCGCTATTTATTTCATTCCCCCAACCTTAACTCGAGTTAAAAAGCCAAAGTCTCGCTGCACCACGATCATTCATAAAACCAAGGGATTAATTAATCGGTTGGATTAATTAATAACCAAACCTCCAACCAATCGAGAAGCCGCCGGGATATTTAATTAAACCATAACTCTTTTTGGGCCCGCACGTTAAATACCCCGCCATACGCACGTTATATTATCCGTCCGATCGCTCATTCCCGGATCGACGGCCCGCTCCAATTCCGCTAGCCATCCCTCGTCATAACTTTAACGCGCGGGGGCACGGTGGTTTTGAAACCGTCCTCGACCACGTGTCCGGGTTACTCAATGGAATCGCTCCCTCCTCGTTTAAAACCGCCATTGCCCATAAGCGGTGCAGAAATTACCGCTTACTGCTTGAGCTCACTCGCCACATGTCATCCCGTACCTCGATGACGTCATTCCTCGATAAAATAAAAAATCTCTTTTTTGACGTTGTAAATAAAACAAATTTCGTGTTTTTTATGTCATTTTCATTCGTTTGAAAGCTAGCTGCGCCTTCCACTACGAAATTCAAAATTTCACTTTGAAAATTACTGTTCTATCCAATTTCGCTCGAGAATTCCGCAGGGACCGGTGTTCAAGCATCTTCTTGCCACCACTTGATACTGTTAAATCCCGGTTGCCTCCGAAAACAGGTATTTATTCTATTGCGCTCCGAACTTTGAAAGAAACTCTGTGTTCCTTGTTTTTTCCACTTGATCGGTGTTAAAATCTTATCGTCGAGATCATTCCCACGATTGTTAAAAGCGTGAATTGTTCTCCCAAACCTGCAATCGTGCCATTTTCCCTCATTAAAACTAAAATTGCGCCCGGTCTGTGAAGAAAACCCGAAACTTCCATTTTGAATACACAAGAACCAAAATGGAAGCCCACGTAGCTCCCCGAAGGTAACTCCATTGAATGCCCCCCACGAGGAGTTAGAATATTTGCCCTTAGTTGATAAAGACTTCCAAATTAAAGACTTGGTTTTCGATGAAAGCCCCCTTCGAGAGTTATTGTCGCTGCAGAGACGATTATTCGAAGGGATTGGATGTCATTGGATTTGTGGGAATCCAATTTCTGAGATATCTCATCCCCTCGGTCCTCATTTTCCCGGAAATTATCCACTACGCCATTCTAACTATGATCCAACTCAAAGAGCGAGTGATGTCCCCGACCCGAGTGTTCTTTTCCCTATCACTCCTCGGGCCATCAATGCAATGCTACATTTTGAACACGATCAAGAGCTAACTCCCTTGTCTATGGAAGAGCCGATTGAAAAGTCTAATCAGCTTGTCTCCGAGAAAAAATTGAAATCCATTTGCCAAACTTTTATGTTGCACGAACATCAACCTAAGAGGCCACCTCCATATGGTTTTGCTTATTTTAACAAGTTGGGCGGACTCATCCTCAATATGATATCCTTTATCATGGGTTTCAATACAAGTGAATATGTTGATGAAATAACCTTGGTATTGCTTTGTCTATCTTTACTCCTGGGCAACCTCTCTGCAATAAAATATGATTTTGCATCCTTCATTTCCAATAAAATCCATGACCGAGTTCATGAGGCTAGATAATGAGAAAGTGTTCAAATATTCCTCGATTATTTACCATCTCCTCATCTATTATCAATCGGAGAAGTTCCCTTTCCCTGTTAAGAAGCTTGATGCCAAGGGAAACCCTAGATCGGTTATTTTTTGGTACTGCCATAACTCATTCTTCTTATGATTCTCCCTATTCTTATCGTTTGAGTTCATCGATCTTTTTTGTATATCCTACAACTACCTTGTTGACGAGAATTCCCCCTCCAAGGCTACGGTAATGAGATTAAGAAGACTTTGCGGCTTTCAAGGACATATAAAGTTGGGGATCGGTATTTATATCAAAATCATTCGGTCATCGAGAATATATGGATGTGAATCATATCCATTCGAGTTGCCAAAATATGTGCCTATGAGGCTTTTTTTTCCTTAGAATACTTCGAGCAAATGAATAATTCTGATATGATTCATTTTTGTAGTGTAAAAAAGAAAGCCCAACTCGGGATTAAAAGTCAATTAGGTCCTTTCATCCGCAACTCTAGGGAGAGTTTGAGCGAAGCGAGAAGATATACTACAAAACCATTGCAAGTTCCAAAGGAGTTTTCGTTGGGTTCCTTATGATCCATTTGGTTTCATACAGTGATAAAAGAATGAAGAACAAATCTTCCCCATATATTCACCACAGGATTCTCCGATATAGAACAATATGCTAACCAAGATGAATGGGTGGAAGGAACACTAGTTGAGCAAGATAATGAAGAAGACAATAGAAACAACATTATGAAAAATCTTGAGAAAGAGTTTGACCTAGAATATTTTGGTCAAGTGCGGTGTACCTCACATTGGCACCTCTTCGACGGGGAAATCTCCAACGGGGGTTACGGGAAGAGAGTCTATCAATTACGAGTAGAGTCTAAAGGTAAAGGGAAAGAACCCGAAATACGAGGTCATTGAAACTTTTGTCATGGCGAGAGAAACCTCAAACCTCCAAGGCACCGAGATCGGACACGAGGTTTCTCTACTCAAGTAAATCATCTCGAAGTTTCGAATTACAAACTCCATCTAATATGGAAATAGGTAAGAAAAGACGGGGCTCCGGATCCTACTCCTCCCAAAGAGTCCTCGAGCTACATCGAAGCCAAAAAAGCGAAACCCGATCCACTTCCAGGATGTGGAAATCATTGATGAAATGTTTGATGATGAAAGAGAAGATAGTCAACTAGCGCACGATTAGTGAGACTCATACTGAGCCACAAAGGAAAAGAATTGCAAAAACATTTAAGTACCGAAGTATCTTCTTTTAAGCCACCAAAAACAGATACGAGTGATATAAAAAGAGCTTTAATTAATATAAAGGCAAAGAATGAACCATTGAGAATGAAGGTATATGATCAATATCACGAAATTGGCTCCACATAGTCGGGAAAGGTTAATGTCGGCATTTGACATTCAACAAGGCAAAATGATGATGAGTCATTTTAAATCCAAGGTGCCCAAACCCATGACGGCAGCTGATTATATTAGGACCAATTTTGAGGTCCCTGGCAAAAGACATTCATCCCTTGGACAGGATAGAGATGCATAAACAAGCTGGGGAGATGGTATATTCCACTCTTACGATAAGGCCATGTCGACTACAGAGGGCTGCAAGATTCTTTAAATAACACGAACACCCAATTGCAAATTGAGAGGGCCTCTTCTCGGGCCAAAGATAACGGAATAAAGTCTACGGAAGACATAATCATCGGTTTGGGTCACAACCCCAAAGATATCAAAAAGCATTGAGGCACTAATCAAAAAGAAAGATGATGATATTCTTTGCATGAAAGCAACTGAAATTACCCAGACCTCAAGACATCCCCGGACCCAAGAAGTTTTGAAGGAGAATTCACGGGGAAGAGATAATGGAGTTGCTCTTAAAAAATGGTCGAGCAAGCGAGTGAAACAGAGAGAAAGAATTGGAACAAGCTTTACAAGAGAAGGAAGCTATCATGCAGGGCATCAATCACAAAAGCTACTACAACTACGGGTACTACAACAACGGATCAACAAACGGAATCAACACGGGTAGACACTTGGTTTAAGTTACGATGAATTGGTAAAACAAATGGAAAGTTTAAAACTCGAGGGGTCACGAGAACTTAAAACCACAAAATTGGCAGTTAGAAAACTTGGAGCGAAATATGATATGTCCAAAAGAAGCATTGCGAGATAATACCAGGGGAAATTAAAAGATTGGAAAAAATTGGTTAAGGCTTTAGAAAAAGATCTTTCATTAGAAAAGCCTTTGAGAGAAATAAACGAAATTCTTTGGAATAATATAATTGATTCAATAAAAAGTATTTGGACTTTTGTTCAAACAATCTTTGAACAAAATGACTTGATCAAAGTAGCTCGGGGAAGAAATAGCCAAAACAAGAGATGAATTAAAGAGCGGACACTGAGCAAGCCGATCAACTTATACGGTTTACGAACACACGGACTAAGCAACGACTTTCAAAGTTAGGAATTGATGACGGGACGGGCACTATCTTAGAAATAAAAAAGAGTTTTTACCAAAAGAACTCTTATGCGAGAATTTGGAAAGGAAGTGCTCGGACATGCAAGAAGAAATCAATGCTTTTTAAAGGGAAATTTCGGGTTTTATTAGACAATGGGTTACCCGAGTCCTATGCTAGCGAGGTGACAAGATAATGGACACTGGAAACCTATGTTACTAAAATAGACATACATGCTCATAACACAAGCTGTTATTTCTATCAATGCATCACAAGAAACATTGCCAACGGGGGAGGAATCTCTATGATAGATTGAAGAATTTGTTTCATACGGAGCATGAAATAAAGTATTTTTTTCCTAGTCGACCCACTTTTTACGAGATACACGAGAGGCCGATGAGACATTGAGAAAACTTAAAAGAACCGTAATAGCAGAAGATCAATGGTGGGAAGACTTATTGGAAATTTTGTAAAAGTTATCTTCGAGCGAGAAAATTTGTCTTTTACCATCATGTAAAGGATAAATAATGAGCACAAGTTAAAGAGTATCGGTTGAACGAGGTTAAAGAGTATCCGTAGAAACAAAGAGTATCGGACAAGCAAAGGAATTACTCAAAGGGACAGACACCAAGCCCTATTATAGCACCTTGCCTCCGAGCACATCCACGAAGGAAGGAAACAACACATCAACGATTACTTGTTATTACGTCTACGAGACCATTTGTCTCCTTTTTTATTTGTAAATTACTCATTAGTCACCCTAGATTATTGGCTAGGTGAGTGTGAGATATTTTCAATCATTTTTTGTATAAATAAACCCTCAAATAGAGTGTTGAGGGTGGATTCTATTATTTGGTCGTGACATTGAAGTTTTTTGGAATAAAAAGTGTTTTGGAGAAATTTATTTGTGGCTTACTTGGATGACAATTTGAAGCTCGGGACTTTTTGCGGGATTCATGTGTCGGTGCTAGGTTCAATAAGTCTTTCTATCCTATGTTTTAAGTTTTATATTTGTTTATAATATCATTATGTCCATTTCCGAATAATTTACATAAAGGATTGAATCAGAATTTACTTAATTGTACTCCGATTTCAAATGTGATTATTCTTAATGTTTTCCTCTAAATTGGTTATAAGCACGAATTCTTAAATGCTCTTGCTTTGCTAATTTAAACATTCTTGATTACTATAATAAAGAATTCTTCATTGCTCTTTGTTTGTAGTCATCTCATTTATTTCTTTTGAACATGGTGAAAGATTCTTAGTCGCCTTTCATCCCTTCAAAATCATCCCATCCACTTTAAATTTTAAGGATTGTTCTCTTTACGGCTATCTTGCCTGCAAAACCATCTTGTGTGTAGAATAGAAATCAGGTAAAGCTATCCTTTGACTCCATAGCCCAATGGGACTGAAAATCTTCAACCTTGCCCCTAGTTTGCGAATTCCACCATTTTCAAACAAACTCTTGGGATCTATAACTAGCCTAAAACCTTCTAAGAACAAAGATAAATTATAAAGAGAGAGCCCTCTCTGGATGCAGATTGGCTAGATTCTGCATCTGAAGGTTGGTTTGTGGTTACCTCGGGTATACTTTCCTTTTCTTACAACTTCAAGGAAACTCGAGTGATAATGATGAAGCTTTGAGTTCCTGGGGCTCCCTAACTTCATTATACATTTTTTGGACATGATGCATGTGGATGCACCCTCGTCTATGACACATCGGTGAATTATGATATTCTGGACCGACACTGGTATCTAGAAGGAAACCATGGAGGGCAGCCTAGGGGTGGCTTTGTCTAAGTCAAAATCCATCATGTGCAAGCCTACAGTGGTCGATTTGACACTCACGCGGAAAGCAGGGGGTTTCCTGCTAAGCTTTGCATGACTGCAATACCTCCAAAGCGGACATAGCAATGGGTGACTGAGCTAAATCGTCTACGATGTTGTAATTATGGGCTGCTTTGGACTAGTTACCTGCTCGCCTATTAGGCCCTTTTACCATTTTTGGCAATGGTTCCTATTGGGGTTCCCATGTTTTGGCCAGATTGGCAAGACCAAAAGATGAGACAACATCATAACCACTTTGGGGCCCTAGGATCTAGCCCTCCTGGACCCGGAGAGGGATCTCTCCAAAAAAACAAAGAATGATGTATCTTTGAAAGCTCAAAATGAGATTTTAGGCTAGGTATGAAGCACAAAGGGGGTTTTAAAATGATTTGGTTGGTTGGTTGCTGGGTTGGTCATGAGATCATAGACTGAGAAAGTAATGGGAGAAAAGGAACAAAACAACAGGATGCTTCAGCAAAGAGGATAGGTCAAGAAAGTGCCATCCATTGGGCTATGGAGTCATGAAAGGTAATTACTTGCAACAACTAGCCAAGGCTTTCAAAGGGCAAGTCATCTACACTAAAGGATATTTTTAGATAGATGGTGGGATGGAACATTAAGGATTGAAAGTGAAAGAAAGAAAACAACCCAATTTCTGTCTATAGATCAGGTTAGAGGTCATTTAACTCCAGACCTGCTTGGACATACTCAAAGGCAAATTTCAATGGAGGGACAAAGGGGCAGCTTATAGATCGGACCAGAGGTCATTTAACTCCAAGTCATCTTTAGCATGCTCCAAGGGAAAACTGAGATAAGTTTTACAGAGCCAGGGTCTATAGATCAGAGAAGGACTTTGAACCTTCAATGCTTTGACACCAGCAAGAGATCTTAGAAAGGCCAGCTGGTCGCACAAGGATCCTAGTGGACAAAGCTAACTCTAATCCCCAATGTTCCCAAATCTTCCAGCTTCAACCCAACAAGAACAACTAAAGACAAATTCCATTAATTCATACATCAGCTAGCAGGCAATGACATCCACTACATTGGTTAAATTAACACATTTAGAAGAAAACATTGAAGGTGAGGAGAGCAGAGACATAGGGTACCTAACAAGGGTAAATCCTATGCCATATTTCTGATGCAAGCCAGCAGAAAATGAAACAGTATGAAAATGTAATAAACAGTGTTAGAAAAACATCACCAATAGTAATAGACCAGGATCCTGTGAAATGTGCTCGATTAATTGATGCAAAACCAGTCACATACACTGAGCTCAATGGCTAATACAGTCCAAAATTTCTCCTCCAAGCCTACTACATTACAAACTACTCTGCTATTCCCTCCCAAGACTGTTCTAACAGTCAAAATGAATCCTTCTAACAACAATCGGCAACAACCGAACAACCACCTTTACAATATGTTCTTCAGGATTCTTATAGGAGAAAAGAATAGCAAGAGTAGATGTAAACTTAAATGCATCATTAAAACTCTGAAGCAGCGAGAGGGCCGAGGCCTCGTTCTATTTTAAATACAGGGCATTGAACTTCTACACTCTTTGGATGAAAGAGTGGTCTTCGTCAGGCTGCAATTTACTCCAGGTATGTCTTTGATGTACTTGTTGTAGCCTTTTGCAGAATTCTGGTGAATAAACCGAGGTGTATGGACAACTGTGAGGTCTGCCATACCGCATAACTAATGCACTGGTAGCATAGGACTATTGTCAGGGCAGAAAATCTCTCTAGAACACGGCATAGGATGAGAACTGTATGGGCACGTCGTCCTTTATGGAAAGAACCTTCTGCTGATGTGAAAACCCTTTAGTATTATTTTCTATGCCTTGGACCTTCTGATCGATCCTCGGGGTCTTCGAACTGGTACCTTTGCCTTCTAGATCCCTGAAAAAAGGCTAAAAAATCTTCAATTATTTGCCTTGAACTTTCTACTGTTCCACTGATACTCTCTGTCTGCAAAGTCTGCGTTTAAATGGATTTGGAAGAATTGACAGAGTTTTAGTTGCGTTCTTTGAATGCACATCCTATCATGGGTCCTTCCTAGGCTTTCTTCATAGATTCAACCCCTGAAAATGGTCCTTTCTTGCGCTCCATGCCACTGCAACAGTGACTGTGAACCACAGTGGTTTTCACCACCCCAAGCCCTGCAAAACACGTAAACATGTTAAGAAATCATGCACGGGGAGGGTGAATGCAGCGGGGACGACGAAAGTGGACATGCAGCTGGTGAAATGGTGGAATAGTGTGGGATTATGGTGGAAAATGCAGTGGGAGGCTTGTAGAATGGTGGCGCAGTGGGAAAATGCCGTTGGAGGGTGGCGAGAATGGAAATTTTAATGTAAAACATTAACATTTGAACTTTGAATGAATATATATATAGGGATGTGCGAAAGATGTGATGAAACATGTGGAATGGTGACGTGGCAGGACTGGTCAATGGCGAGCGTGCGAATAAATCTGGACCGTCCAATCTCAGGAGGAGATCGACGGTGGAAAACATATCGGAGGGCGACGGATGTTGGGCCAGGAGTACAGATACCTTGGGTTATCCACCGTGCAACTTCGTGGAGCGATCACCATTGGATGGGCAGCTCTGGATCGGGGGGTGCACGTGCATATCGCGCCGGGTTTTCTATCGATTGATAACGCGCAATGGGTGGGCGGTTTTCAAACAGTGTCGGTGCCACGCATCAGGAAGTGATTGGAATCACTCCGAAATGGAAAATACCGCCCGCCCTCCAAAGGCGGTGCGATGGAAACCGACAGATTTTGAATAGTGCGCAATAGCGGGGACCACCAGGCAGGGAAACTCTAGGCCGTCAGATCCTTGGTCCATGGGTAAATGAACAGTGGAGATGCGATGAACGGTGAAAGGAGGTGGGTGATGGGCGCTATGGGGAATGCGATGACCATCCGATCTATACAGATCGACGGTTCAAAATTCGCCCGATACACATTTGCGATAAGCGCTTTTTCGGGCTAGCGGGTGGTTTTAGCACCATGCCACATGGGGGAAAATACGGTTCTGGGGCCAGCCAAAATGGTGCTAAACCCATACACATAAACAAAATGGTTATTCAGCCCATTTTAGTGCAATTTGAGGGCAGAATAAGGATAACGGTAGATGGAAAAAGGGGATTTAAACCAAACAAAGTGTATTTGGAAGGTTTAAAGGGGATTTAGGATGGTTTAGGAGGACTAGGGGAGGGATTTGGGGGTAAAAAAGGGGAACTTTGACAAAGGGAAAAATGGTCGAAAAGGGACATTTTGCAGGGATACAAGGGGCAAATGTAGGCCTTTGGGAGTGCAATATTTTGCAATCAGAGAGGCTTTATAATGGGAATCAGCAGAGGGGATTTATCAAAGGACAAAGGCACAAGGAGACTTCAAGGATGATGTGTTTTCAGAGAAAATGCATTCCTTGAAGGCTCAAAAACATTTTAGCCGCCTGTTTGCTTGTCAAAAAATTTATAGGGGGATAACAGTTCCAAAGGAATCTTTGGAATGGTTAAAGGTGCAGTCGGCGCGCTCATACTAGCCCCTGACGTACTGTTGTCTAGTGGGGTTTCATAGCTACGATTCCGAGTTTGGAAGAACATTTCTTCCCCAGCCATGTAAATTTCATGGTTGTTTTTCCCAGAATCGTCAGGGTTTTGCTGCTGAGTGCTAACCGTTCCTTGATTGGGGAAGGGTTCTTGCATAACCGCAGTTGTCTGGGAAGATCCTCCTTGTCCTCGGTTACTCTGAAGCTTTTTAAGCTCAGGAAGTTCGGGACAGTGGTGAGTATAGTGCCCGTACTCACCACATATTGAACAAGAATGATTTGTTCATACAGGTGGCCTTTTGCCTTGGTTTTGGGCATTACTTGGCTCCTGGTTCTGATTCTGATTGGAGTTACCTCCAGCCTAAGATCACAGTGGGCACTGTTGGTTGTTGCATCCCTGTCTAGGGTTCCCTTTGGGTTTTTTTTTTACCTTTCTTTTAACCACTTTAGGAGGGTAGTTCTCCTGATCATACTGGTGTGGTTGATTTTGGGACGACTGCACAAAGTTCACCTGTGAATTGTTTTGCGTAGGTGGGTTATGTGCTTGGGACTAAACATACTATTGTCCCATGTTTGCACCTAGCCGTTGGGGGGGAGTTCTTCCATAAGTTTTTCTTCCTGTATACTAGGTCCCCTTAGTTCAAGGATAAGTTCCTCCTTGGTGATACGCTGGCACCCTATTAGTCAAATTTTGCTGCTGCATATGATGACTTTGAAATCCGGGTTGAGACATGTTCTAGGTAGACCCATGTATGTAAACGAGATTCAAACTGCTGCTGCCTAGGTACCCTTAAGTCATTGACCCAATAATTCTGTCTGCAGAGTTTGACGTGCCTAGCAATTCTTGATAAGGTTGCAGGCGCGAGGCGTTGGGAAGGATATTGTATATGAATCATGATTGCGTGTAGATTAGTTCAAGCTATTGGGCTTTACTGATTGCGTCCTCTTCAGATGTGGGGTTACATTGCACCACATCCTTTGAAATCTCTGTTGTCAGAGTTTTCAAGAATAAATCTAAAAGGACTTGGTCGTCAAGTTGTGCTTTGCATAAAATGCGACGCCGTCTCCACTCATGGAGATGTTCTGAAATATGGGTAGAGGGGGATTGTCTGAAATGAGTTAGTAACTCCATTCCCGAATCGTGGTGAATGGGTAACTGAAAGTATGTGAGGAACGTGGTAGCGATGGTGCTAAAGGTTCTATGTGAAGCAGGAGGTTGATCCACGTACCATTTTGAGGCCACTCCCGTAAGAGTGCGTTGAAACAGTCTCAACTGAATAGGATTGTCAATGGTGCTATTCGATGAGCACCACAGGTGAAAGGTCATTATATGATTTCCTGGGTCTTCCGCTTGCTTGCCTTCAAACTTTGGTATGTCTGAAGGGAGCTTCGTGGGCATGGGAGGCTAATTGGGGTCGTGTGTGATGGGGTCATTGGTGAGCTTGGTCAAATCCGGTAGATTTAACGCAACTAAGAAGGGTGACTGGGAGGTTGACGCCATGGCAATGTGTGAAGACATGAAGTTCTGGTTAGAACGAGGGTGAGTCTGTGACGTACCCTGTTGTGAATTTAGCTGGCTTCCCGTATGGGATGCACTCCTCTTCCCCCCAGGGGACGAGGGGGGAGTGGTGTGCGGTGTGGTGCTGGGAGACCGACTAGGGTTCTCAACTAAGGTTGCTCCAAGAAAGGAGGAACCAACCACTGTGGCAACCATGGAAAATTTTAGGGGCTAATATTCGCAGGTGGGCTAATTTTCCTTGATTTTTCCAAAAAAAATATTCGCCAGTTTCCATTTTTTATAAAAATTATTTGCCCAAATTTTACAATATAAAATTATTTTACATTAAAAATCGCCAACAATATATAGAGAGTATATATAAAATCATTACAAATTTGAATAATTTTACAAATACATCAATAAACATTTTATAGTTTTCATATTAGGGACTAGTGAGATTTGCTAATTTTTGAAACTTCAAGAAAAATTTCCATCCTTAAAATTTTCCCTAGTGGCAACGTTCTGTCTTTGACGCCTAAACGGCGAAAGACCTGGAACCCCTCCCGATAATGGAGGGAGGTCCAAAAGACGCCTGGACTGACAAGGTTCCGTTGGAACCGTTTTGAGTGTCGACCAGGTTAGGTTTTGGAAAAGACTTTTGAGGGGATCGAGTCTGTGATCACGACAAATTTATGGCCACATACAATAAATAAAGCGAAAATGAAATGAATTTTCCTTTAACTTAATCTATGTAATCAATCAAGCAAAAAAAAAATTTGTTTGTTTGCACGTGATACTCAAAATCCTAGAAGACTTAATACGTCCTCACACACTCAAAAGTAATTGGGCCTTAGATAATTTATTGCAAGTGCTGGCACAACGTCCCGTAAGAGCTGGCGATGCCCCCAGTCAGCCTAAGAGAATCAACCAAGGTAAGGGTAGAGGGTCTGGCGCTTGCCTGCACCATCACCTATAGGGTAAAGGATGCCCTAGTTTTGGCCACTAAGAACCACCATCCCACGTGAACATTCGAGTCTTGGGTTTCTTGGTAGTTAGCTAACAGTACCGAGTATCAGCTGGGTCAGGTAGCCCTAATTGATACCGCACGCACTGCACCTAAGCCTAACCCCCTCTGAATCGGGTCTCTGCGACGCTCTAGTTTTATTTTCCATGTTGATAGGTGGATTTTAAAGATCCCTAAAAACGCAACTTCTATGCTTTTCAAATGTGAAGCTTGTAGAAATTCTGAATAACTGATATGTTATCCACCGAGATTCTCCTGATCACACACTATTTTAGCTTCATGCATAATACAGAATCTCTTCTACCATTGATCATCACATGCGAAAATAAAATCAATTGCATGCACACATTAAAGCCATAAAAATTCACACATATGAACACAGTATTTCATGGGAAAGCTTAAAGCTGAAAACCCCCAACTATCTGTATATTATACATGTCATGGAGATCACGTAACAATCATAGTACAAAGCTCTTTGCAAGCTCTCATGCACTACCTCCCATGCTACACACTATCAAGCTAGATCTAGCAAAACTCATGCTCCAACCTTTAGCCACTTGATAGCCAACCTCAATTGTGTGTTTCAATGCTATGGGATGGTCTCTTTATATAGATAAACCACCCAGCCTGAACTGCGCAATCCTCATGGGTTACTCCACCCATCTGTGTGTTGCAAATAGCAATAGTATAGTCACAACCGATAGTTAACCTGCTCTTTCACCTATTTCTGCACTGGTCTCCACTGAAACTGTCCATGCACTGAAGTTAACTGATGTATTCTTTAGTTGATTAATGAGTTTATAATTAGTGAATTAATTAATAATTAATTCACACTACTCTTCACTAGTGTATTAATCAGTTAGACTAAATACAACTAGCTCAACTATGTTTAGATTAGTTAAACTGAACACAACTCCATTAACTCCTCAATCAACTCCACTAAACTCTGTCACATGAGTTCTAACTGAAGTATCCATGCAATAGCTCCACTTAACCCTTAGGAATAGCGTAATTCCTTCTGTCAGCTCCTGTGCCACATCTGTGCACTTAACTGAAGTGCTCCAAGAGAATAAGATAATGTTTATAGTCCAAATATTATTAAGAGCTAATAATATTCGACATATCTATTTTTAGACTAGCAATCTAAAAATAGATTCCGCCCAATATGTCTAAAAATAGAAATCCATCTATTTTTCCAACTTGACCAACCATCCATAAATAGCATCCCGCAACTTATAGAATATGCTCCATATGTCTAAAAATAGACATAGTCTAAAAATAGACTTTGCGACAAAAATCACCTGTGTGGCCTCCACCTAGTTTAGGTGATCACTTTCCAACTAGGATCATGAAAGATGTTTCAGGAGGCCTCCTTCACTGTTTCTTGTTGCCATTTTCAACACTCCCTCTCAACAAGAAAGGACTATTTTTGCATGCGACATGCAACTCCATGCATTTGCCCTGCAACCTCCACAAGTGCCATGCAACTCCATGCCTCTGCTCTGCAACTCCTCTGAAACTGAATAGGCTCCAAACAACTCAATCAGTCTGATGCATCTATCATCAAAGTCTTCGACTTCTGCTTGGCCAATTGCACATGTCATCAGGAACCACTGCGCTGTTGAACTCTTGCACCCATGCACTCTGCACTTGTTGTCAACTCTGATTCGCGCTCTAGTATCCGACACTGTCACTTTGATCTGCCTGCATCACTCCAACTGATCATGCTACTGCTGCTCTATGGGCACCTCGTAGCCAGGTTCAATTCATGAGATCCACACCATCTCATGAATCCTGCCCAGAAATCTCCTCTTGGGATTATTCATGCATGTCGCCCCACCTCTCACCTGGTGGTATAGCTGCATGCACTCCCTCTGCCCGTCTGGCACGAAATTTCTCTGCATGAGTGGTCTCTTCCACTCCATGATCCTCTTGTGGCTGCTCCACATCCCGAGGTTCACTATCACCTGCATGCAAAACCCGCTCCCTCTCAAGCTTCAATTGCATGTCTTTCTCGCCCGCATGCAACACTTGCTCCCTCTCAAGCTTCAGTTGCATGTCTTCCTTGCACTTCCCATCAGCAGGAAGCTCCGTAGACATCCCATCTACTTCAATACCTGCATGCAAAACTTGCTCCCTCTCAAGCTTCAATTGCATGTCTTTCATGCACTTCACAACAGTAGGAAGCTCCGTAGACATCCCATCTACATCAAAGCTATAAAGATTCTTCTCCGCATTCTTGTATCAGGCCGCTCCACACGTGTTCGATATCGTTTCGACACCATGTTGGTTTTCCGATCTTCTCAACCACCAAGTCACTAACCTCCTGCTTTTCTTCAAAGCTTTTGCATGTATCTTGTACCTCACTATGTAGACTTGTCATGACATTAAATTGTCCCGTTGCCTAAAATTTTCTAACGAAAGAGCCGATTTTAAATCGATGATATCTCCCTCATCCGAGCTCCGATTCGACCTATTTTTTTTTTCAATTTGGGTATTTTTTCGCAAGGAATCCAAATATGCTATTTTTTTCTGAAAATATTTCACCAAAAATTTTCAGATATTCCCTACAAACTCGCGCACCCAAAAATTCTCGCTCTCATTCCATGTATAAAATTATATACAATATGCATGTATATTTCCAGCGTTCTCCATCTTTATGTTTCTTGAGTTTATCCTAAAACTCAACCACTTCAATTCTTTGCAATTGCTCCAATGATCAATATCGCTCTGATACCATGTAGAAATTTGAATAACTGATATGTTATCCACCGAGATTCTCCTGATCACACATTATTTTAGCTTCATGCATAATACAGAATCTCTTCTACCATTGATCATCACATGCGGAAATAAAATCAATTGCATGCACACATTAAAGCCATAAAAATTCACACATATGAACACAGTATTTCATGGGAAAGCTTAAAGTTGAAAACCCCCAACTATCTGTATATTATACATGTCATGGAGATCATGTAACAATCATAGTACAAAGCTCTTTGCAAGCTCTCATGCACTACCTCCCTTGCTACACACTATCAAGCTAGATCTAGCAAAACTCATGCCCCAACCTTTAGCCACTTGATAGCCAACCTGAATTGCGTGTTTCAATGCTATGGGATGGTCTCTTTATATAGATAAACCACCTGGATTGAACTGTGCAATCCTCATTGATTACTCCACCTATCTGTGTGTTGCAAATAGCAACAGTATAGTCACAACCGATAGTTAACCTGCTCTTTCACCTATTTCTGCACTGGTCTCCACTGAAACTGTCCATGCACTGAAGTTAACTGATGTATTCTTTAGTCGATTTATGAGTTTATAATTAGTGAATTAATTAATAATTAATTCACACCACTCTCACTAATTGTATCAATTAGTTAAACTGAATACAAATAGCTCAACTATGTTTAGATTAGTTAAACTGAACACAACTCCACTAACTTCTCAATCAACTCCACCAAACTCTGTCACATGAGTTCTAACTGAAGTATCCATGAAATAGCTCCACATAACCCTCAGGAATAGTGTAATTCCTTCTGTCAGCTCCTGTGCCACATCTGTTCACTTAACTGAAGTGCTCCAAGAGAATAAGATAATGCTTAGAGTCCAAATATTATTAAGAGCTAGTAATATTCGACATATCTATTTTTAGACTGGCAATCTAAAAATAGATTCCGCCCAATATGTCTAAAAATAGAAGTCCATCTATTTTTCCAACTTGACCAACCATCCACAAATAGCATCCCGCAACTTATAGAATATGCTCCATATGTCTAAAAATAGACATAGTCTAAAAATAGATTTTTCGACAAAAATCACATGTGTGGTCCCCACCTAGTTTAGGTGATCACTCTCCAACTAGGATTAGGAAAGATGTTTCAGGAGGCCTCCTTCACTGTTTCTTGTTTCCATTTTCATGGTGTGCTTGATCAAGGTGGCCTTATTGGGTGCCTACCCCCTTGATCCTGACTTAAACTATAATTTCTCTTGTGGCCCCTGTGGGGAGAGTTTAGTGAGTTGGTTTAAGTTATTTTTAGGTGGCTTTCTTTTCTTAGTGGGTGAATGTGTGTGAGCGTATGGTGAACAATCTCATAATTTGAACATATTGATATCGGTGATCCTTTACAAAATTCCCCTAGTTAAACTATGTGACGTTGTTCCTTGCTCAAATAGAAAGCATTTGCGGATAATGGGCCGCTTCCAAAATCTCCTAGTTAGACTATGTGAGTGACTAAAGGGAGATGGCGAATCACAAATGTATAGTGTTCATATGCTTATCTAGGGTCACCAAATGGTGCAAAGACAACAAAGATTGCTTGCTCTAATTTGGCGATTCAATCCTAGTCCCGAAATTTCCTAAATACAAAAATTGAATTTAAACTAAACAATTTCTACACTAGATTATGCATGTGTGGTCATGAGCCACTTAATTGGACTCGTTAAGCTAAGTGTGCATACTAGAATGTGCAAAAAACATAAATATTTCGGAAAGCAATGGTTAATTCGCCCTGTTAACTCCTCGTAATTTGCTAGATTGATTGAGATACAAATGGATAGGGTAACATCAAACCAAGCTTTGGAATCCAAGGACCTAGCCTTCCTGGATTTGGAGAGGGATCTCTCAATGTGTGCAAAGATATGTCTTGTTTACTGATTAGGGTTGATTTTTAGGCTAGATGTTAAGTGCAAGGTATTTTGATTGTTTTTGGTTGGGTATGATACTTCGAAATGTTTTAGATAGGAAACATGGAAGATTGTTAAGTCATTGGGCAATGGAGTCAAACAAGGTCATGAATGAGTGCATCAATGGTGTCAAGAGCACTTGCAGGGAAATTTAACTTGGTTTTTGGATCTCTAAGGTTGTGAAGGATCATGAGATGGACATCAAAGATTGAGAACAACAAACTAATAAAGGGCTAAAACCGAATCCTTTATATACTTGTAAACTGAGGGAGTTAGAAAATTGACAAGAACAACAAGAGAATCAAAGGCCTAAGCAGAACCTAATCCATTTGATTTCAGACTAAAAATAGATAATTAACCATGAAAAACATTCAGATAAAAACTTAAAAAGGTAAGAAACTTATCCAAATTTCAGAGCTTTTATCATCTAGAGCAGGAAAAACATTTAAGTTGCACAAATAACTATAACCATAGAAGGAGAGAAAACTCTAACATCCAAAATTACAGCTATAAGGTTTCCTTAAAACAATTTTAGCTAAGTAAATGCAAAGAGCATGATTTTAAATAGACTTCTTTGACAAACCTAGACAAAGTTGCTTTAAAGAGATGATTCCAAGAACGGAATATTTCAATGGAAACAATATGCATGGCTAACCATAAATCATAATTGATGCTAACTAATTTAATTTATTCAAGAAATGGATGAGCTAAGAACTTGTTAGAGAGAAATAAATGATTTCTCTAATGTATCTTAGCAGAAGAAAAAATTAAGACAATGAAGGATAAACAGATTTAAGGTGCCATTAGAAAACATTTCTTAACCTAAATTCTTTGTCCTACTGCAGCATAGCAAGATGGAAAACATAATGGAAAACTAGAAAACATAAACAAAAGAAAACTTCACCATCAACCAAGCCTATGGATCCTGCAAGCAATCCTTCTCCATCAACAAGCAAATCAGATCATGCATGAGTTCCATGACATCAATTTCTCTTCAAGAGCCTCAAAGGACTATGTATTATTCCAGAATTAGTCATCAAAATCCAACATTTACAATGAGTTCCAATGCAGTATTTATACTGCAAATGAGGAGGTGAAAATATTCTAGGGTTAAAAATGTTATTAATTACAGAGTAAATTTATTCCTAGCCTTGAAAACCATGCAGGGCATAAGGTAAGAATATCTGCAGCGACTTCTCTGTTTAAATAACTTTGTGTTAACTTCTGAGATAAAGATAGGTGGAAAAGATTGACTTTTAAGGCTCTACCTTATCTTTAAAATAACTGTCCTGACAGTTTAAAATATATTCTTTTGTGTAATAACTGCTTAATTGGCTTTATGGATAGAAAGTAGGCTCAATGTTTCAGTTAGATATTTCTAAGGAAATAACTGCTCTTTTTTGATGTATTCGAGGCCTTTTAGCCTAATTTTCCTTCATTTCATCACTAAACAATACTTTGGCCTAATTCTGCTTTAGGCCTTCTTTAATCATCTTTCTGGCTTTTCTCACTGTGTTGACTGATCTAGCTTTGAATCCTTTGTCTTTCACTACGCTTTATCCATAATGTACACGGTTTAAGTCTTTTAATCTTCAGACTCTTGACTTTATCCTTTAACTTTAAATCTCTTTACACTTAAGCTATGATTAAGCTTTTGATCCGTTGCTCTTCGCTTCTTTACTGATTTTCTTTATCTTCTTGTGCAAGGTTTTTTTCGTGTATTGGAGGGTTTATTGACTTTAATCGATGGCCATGACGCATTGATTTAAACTTCGGAATCAAACCCTGGATAATGGAAATTTATCCTTTTTTTTGTGTTTTATCCTTGGCCCTCTTTAAAAAACTATTCATTCATTATTTCTTTGACTTTAGAGCTTCTGTATTTAACTATGCTTTCACCTTCAATCTTCATTTAAGCCTTTAATCTCAGTCTTTGTCCTCATCCTCTTTTGTTCTGATCTTTCTTGTTTGCTGCATGTGTAGGTCTTTTGTTGTACTGGAGGGTTTGAATAAATGATTGATTTGTCATGACACATCGACCCGACTTTGGAGATAAACCCATTTTGTCCCTTTTTGCGATTAATAATAGCCCGAAGGTCATCACCTTTAGCCTCCGCAACCATTTTTTCTATAGGACGGCTTTCGAGCCTAAACTTCCATTAAACATGCAACAAAAAAACACAATATTTAGCTTAAAACCTGCAGGATTGGGGTCGAACTGATTTTCTGGGGGTTTGTGAGGCATTGGTAATGGTGCACTGGAGCAGTTTGTAGAGGGGAAATGTAGCAATGGAGGGTTTATGGATAGAAAAATGCACAAAAAGGGTTTTAAAACAGGTTTGGCGCGAAACTGGGCGAAAATGGTTTCGGAAAACCACCAACAGTTTTCGCGCTGCCAATGGGTGGTTTGTGGTTTTTCCCCAGGGGAACGCGATTCCATTCATCGATTGCCACGTGCCCCGCGCAAAACCACTTTTTTCACGTGAAAATGAGGTGTTAAACCTCGGCGTCAATTTTCGCACGATATCATATTTGGACCGTCAGATTTCAATCGGTGAGATCGACGGTGTGGAGAGGACGCAAGACCGGGCGTAGGTTTGGAGGTGTGGGACCTGGAAGACAGGTGAAAAATGGAGGTTGAGCGTGAAGGAGTGGGTGGGAAGTGGGACCAAGGGGTGACGTAGTTTTCTTTGTCGAGTAGTGGGGTGGAAGTTTTAGCGGGCGGAGTTAGCGAGAGTTGTTATATTGGTCAAGATCTATGGTGAAGATTTGCGAAAGGGGAAAGGTAAGTCGGGTGGGTAGATTATGAAGTGAAGGGGGCTAGGAAGATAGGCGGGGAGATGTAGTAACCGTTGGATTTCGAAGATCCACGGTGGAGATTGCCCCGTGGAGTGGTCAAATGGGGGAATGATTGATGGGTCGGGAGTATAATGACCATCGAATCAGAGCTTGAGGCTCTAGATCTATGGTGAGGATGACTTGATAAAAATAATGGAGCGGAAAAAAAAGGAAAGAGAAGAGGGGGCCTAGTTTTAATTTTTTCAGAGGTTGGGTCTTTATACGAAGGTTTTGGGGTGTATAAAGACTAGAAGGGCGGAGATATTTTCAAACGGGAAAAGGGGCTTATAAAAGCGGTGGAGGCTTTGGTCTTGTGGAAGTTGGAGGGGATCGAGGCTAAGGTGAGAAAAGGGGGCTTAGTGATAGCAGGTGGTCGGGCCCTTGGGTCATGTGGAGAAGAGGGACTGGGGCTTAAACCAAACAAATGGGCTTAAAGCCTTATGTGTTAAAAATGGGTGGATAATAAGCCTAAAAGAGGGGTTTTAAGCTTTTTTAAGGTTACGATAGGGTAGAAAAGTGTTTAAACCAATATGAAGGGGTTTTTTATGGTTTAAAAGGCCTTTTTATAGGGAATGGAGGTTTTATGAGAAGGAAAAGGTCTTTTTAGGGGGGAAAATACTGAAGAAAAATAGGAATGGGAGTGATAAGATGAGGGGATGAAATGTAGGTAAAAATGGTGGAAATAGCTTGAAACAAGTTTTCTTTTGAAACAGAAGGTGATTTTTTAGAAGGCATAAATGAAGGTTTTAGTGAACTGATAGACTTAGAATAATGAAGACCGTGAGATTTCTAGAACTCACAATGTTTCTTCAAATATTGTTTCTAGAAATTTGGGATTGTCAACTTTAGTCATTTTTGGATAAGATCAAAATTATTGATGACTAACAGTGGCTCCACTTGGGGAGGGCAGTTGTCCTTTTAGGTGTCAAGAACCTCCAGTTTATTAATATTTGGATTTCAGCAGACTAGTGCCTCATGCATTGGACAGAATTCCCTTTTCTCTTTTGCTGATTTTCTTTTGGATTTGTTAATTTTTCAACAACCTGCAGCATGTAACCTCTTCTAAAACAACATCTCTACCTAGCCAATCTTACTTTTCCTAGCATTTTTTCTTCTTTTGAGTGCATTTGAACTAGCAAACTCTTTGACATTTTATTTTGAAAACGGAAATAAACTATCTAATCCTATCCTTATTTCTTCCAAGAGTCCAGATTAAACTGTTGAACTCTTTATTTCTCTACCTAACTATTTATCTGTTAAGATTAGGTTGTTTGACTGATTTTATTCTCTATTTCTAAGACAGGAAATTTAAACATAGTCAAATCAGGATTAGACAGTCTGATTTGCTATGGAGGCTATGGAATTTATGTACAAGCTGCACATAGAATTTATTTTCAGAAAATTAAAAACAAAATTGTGAAGGCTTAAGATCTAAAAATTATAAACATCCTTCTATTCTTTTTCCAGCTCTGGTTTTTATCTATTTAGAGCTATATTTTTCCTTTTCTTGGTTCAGATTTTGAGTTTGTTTGAACCATTCTTTTCTATCCTAATCTATCTTTCTTTGAACAAGTTAATTCTAAACTATTGTTTTATCAATCAAAGTTTCTACTAACTTATCAACATAAATTTAAAGCATGTTCAACCATGATTAGGCTAGATAACTGAACAATATATCCCTTTGAATTAGTAGTGGCATTTATAATTGCACACTTTCAGAACTTCTCCTTTTTGAGTATGGGGATATACCTCTTTTGAATCTGCCCTCTTTTTCTGTACTTTCTTTTATTGTTTTTTGTATTTTCTATGATTTCCTTTTATAAACTATGTTATGTACAATGAAAAACAAAAACTTTAAAACTAGGACTCTTGGCAGAAATAGTGCTTGAGCATCCTGCCATTGACAAGACCTCCAAATAAATCTTCTCCATTCAGTTCTTGCAGGAAGAATGCATTATGGCCCTTTATAGAATGAATGATGTAGGGCCCTTTCCACAGATTCTCAAATTTTCCATGCTTTCCTTTCTCTTCTCTTCTAGAATCCCACTTTAGAACTATATTTCCAATTTGGAAATCATTTGCTTTAGTCCTTTTGTCAAATAGTTTCTTGATGTTCTCTTGGACTATTTGTGTTCTTTTGTACACTTCCTCTCTTGACTATTGTAAATGAATGGTTTGATTGATCCTTCTCTGCATATCATTCTCTTTAGCTTGTACTTCTTGAAGAAATTTCATGACTGGAACTCCTAAGGATGTTTGGAAGACTGCATCCATACCATAAACCAGTTGATAGGGAGACATATTTATTGACTTTTTGGTGGTTAATCTATTGACACATAAAGCCTGAATAAGCTTACTATGCCATGATTTCTGATTCTACTCCAACATTTTTTTGATAATATTGACAAGGCTTTTGTTGGAGGATTCATCTAATCCATTTCCTTGGGGATAGTAGGCAGTAGAATGACCTAATGTGATATGATATTTATAGCAGAAGTCAACCATTATTTAAGACTTGAAGGCAGCAGCATTGTCTGTGATAATTTTTCTAGTACAACCAAATCTGAATAGTATATTGGTTTCAAGGAACTTGATAATGACAGAGTCAGTAGCATTCCTAGAAGGTATGGCTTCTATCCACTTGGTAAAATAATCAGTGGCAGTGAGGATCCACTTATTTTGAGCTGAAGAAGATGGGTGAATTTCCCCAATGAATTCCAAGGCCCATTGTTGAAAGGGAGCCTCAACACTGATGGGGTGTAAAGGTAAAGGTAGGAGTTTCCTCTTGCCATAAAAAATTTGACACTTATGGCAAGACATGTCAAGCTCCTGAGTATTTGGGAAAAGGGTGGGCCAATATTAACCAGATTTGAGGATTTTATTTGTTGTAGTGTTCCAGTAAAGATGTCCTCCACATTCTCCCTCATGCAACTCATGCATGATTTTTCCTGCATCAATCTCAAGCACACATTTAAGCAATATTCCAACATCATTCTTCCAATATAAAACCCCATCTAATATGCAATAATTTAAAGCCTTCTGTTTTAAAAATCTAGCTTTGGTTTTAGACAGAGAGGGAGGGGTATTTAGATAAAGTAGCACATATATGATATCAGCATACCAAGGTGAATTCACAAAAGTTTCTTCAATAAATGGAGCTGTGAATTCTTCTGTTTCTTCTAAAATATCAACCAATTCATATCTAGTGCTTGGAATTTTGACTCAACCATGAGTTTTGCTAATCCCTACCCTTTGATTAGTTTGGTTGGCCTGATTTCTAAGTCATATTCTAGAATAATAGAAATCCATTTTCCCCTTTTACCATCAAGGTCTTGACTTAGAATGTCCTTGACCATAGTATGTGGGACAAAAGCAATGATGTGAGAATGTAAAATCTAGAATCTAAAGTCTTTCAGTGCTTTTACCAAGGCTAAGGCTTGTTTCTCCATGATATTATACTTTAGAGGGGCATCCCTTAAGGCTTTCCTGAAGAAAGTTATGGGATGCTCTTTCCCCATGATGTTCTTTTGCAACAATACTGCTGCCACAGTATGTTGAGAGGCAAAGGAGAAAATGTAAAAGTCCTTGGTGAAGTCAGGGTTGATTAAGACTGGTGTTTGTGTGAGTGCTTGTTTTACCAGCTCAAAATATTGTTTTGCTTCCATATTCCACTTCACTCCTACTTCCTTTTTCAACATATTCGTGATATTTCTTAGGAGCTTAGGAATGTTAGGGATGAATCTTCTTAGGAAGTTAATATTTCCAACGAAATATTGCAGCTCTTTAATGCTCCTAGGATGGTTTATTTGTAAGATGCCTTCTATTCTTTTGGGATCTATCTTGATTCCTTCCTCAGATATGATGTGACCTAAGAGTTTTCCTTCCTGAAGGCCAAACAAATTTTTCTTAGGATTTAGGGACAGGCCATACTTTCTACATTTTTCAAAGACTTTTCTCAAGTGGACTAAGTGCTCCTCATCAATCTTAGAGTAGAAAATGATGTCATCAATGTATATGACTATGAGGTAACCTATGTCTTCTGAAAAAACTATGTCCATTTCCCTTTATAAAGTAGTCCTTGCATTCATTAAACCGAATGTAATTTTAACATATATGAACGTACCCCAAGGTGTAGTGAAAGCAGTTTTAAGTCGGTCACTTGGAAAGACTAGAACTTGGTTATAACCTGAGAAGCCATCTAGTAGTGAGATTCTTTGTGAACCAACTACTTTTTGGAGTATGTGATCCATTTTAGGCAAGGGGTAATTGTCTTTCAAGGAGGCTTTGTTCAAATTTATGAAGTCAATACAAAGCCTAATTTCCCTAATATTCTTCCTAACTGACATAAGGTTGGACAACCATTCTGAGTATCAGACAGGGACTATGGTCCCGACATCGTACATCTTTTTGATTTCTTTCTCAACTGAGGGTAACAAGAGGGGATTTATTCTTCTAAAATTTTGTTTAAATGGTTTCTGATTTTCTTTGAGAGGAATTTTATGTTGGATGATTTTGGTGTCATAGGATTTCAAGTCTTCATACCCCCAAGCAAACACATCTTTAAATTCTCTAAAAAGCTCAATGTATTTCTGTTTTGTGTGAGATGGGAGATTTTTGGACAACTTGATTATTTTGGGCTCTTTCATCCCTCCAATGTTACACTCTTCTACATTTGTTTCAGTGGGTTCCATCTTGGGTTTTTTAGCTACATCATTAAAATCAAAGAACTCTTCTAGTGGTGTAAGGCCCCTTGGAAAGGTGTCATATTTGTATTGCAGAATTTTAAGTTCTCTTTGATCTGATTTATCAAATACTTCTGCAACACAAGGGTTTTGAAGGTGGTTTATATCATCATCAAAGGGCAGCTCTGTTTTGGGAGTTTCTTTTTCAGCAGAATTATTTCTTTCAAATCTCAAACTTTATTTTGTGCTTGCAAAGTCATTTCCGGATTGCAAAAAATCATCTATTTGGTCATCATTGTCAAACACTTGCCAATGGTTCAAGTTTTCCGGTATAGTAGGCATGTTCTTTATTTTGATGAGGCATTGATTATTTTCATAAGGTAAAGAGCAATTGCTGGCAGCAAAGGCAAGCTCATTGGCAAGGCAGTTTTGGGCCCTAGGGATGAAATTAAGCTCATATTTCTCAAATGTTTTGAGAAGGTATAGGGCAACATTTATATATTCCCTTAACCTAGGGTTCTTGGCTGGATATTCTCCCTTAATTTGATTGATGATTAGTTCATAATCTCCTTGGGTCAAGATTTTCTTGGCTTTGAGATTTTTAAGTAAGTATAGACCAATAAGGAGAGCCTCATACTCTGCAACATTATTGGTGCATTGAAAATATAACCTATAGGAATGGCCTTCATTTTTGTTGTGGATCCAAACACCAGCCCTTGATCCGACCTTACCATAAGAACCATCAAAGCTCATATGCCAAAGGGTGTCAATTTCAGTTTTTTCAATGTTCTGTAATTCAGGGCTACTAGAGTTTTGGGAGTCATTTTCTTGATTAGAGAGCTAGTTTGATTGTTCTGGGGGACTTATTTCTCTTTCATTGTCATTCATTTGTTCACTTATGTCATTTTCATTGTACAGGATGAAGGAGTTGAGGTCTGAGTGAATGGAATAAACTGGTGTGTTATTTGGCCTATCTATGTTACTCACCATGTATTTCAAGTGGGATTCCCGATAAAATCTTCTTGTTTGATTGAAGACTGGGATGGTGGCATAGGTCATGTCCATTTGAATGCTGCCCTGGATTTTGACCCCCCATGATCTAGATAAAATCATGCCATACTTTGGGGGGATGTCAGCCACAACTATATCCATGACTAGACTCTTAGCAGGGATTTGTGCCAGATTGACACATAGATCTTTGATTAGGCCCAGACACTTAACCCCACTGGAATCAAAAGAATACAAGTCTTTGTAGGACTTTGTTATTTCTAGGCCCAATCTCTCCATCACAACCTTTGGCATGAGATTATGTGACACACCGGAGTCTAGCATAGCATTTTGCAAAAAAAATTCATGTATGTTTAGACTGACATAGAAAGGAGGGACTGCTTCTTCTTGATATCTTCCCTCTACTTCAGGACCAAACAACAGTTCTGGTTTATCATCAGTTAAGTTTAAGGTATCAGTATCCTTGCCTATGTTTAACACTTTGAAAATCTAGGATCTATATACCTCTTGGGTTACCAATTCAGTGAGGGGTATAGTGATCTTGATTTTGGCAATCTCCCCCTCAAAACTGAAAGGCAGGTGTCTTTATTGCATTTACATTAGTTTTATCAGCCGTGAACTTTTCTATATTTTTAATTTGCTGATCTTGATTTGATGGTTTGGACACTAAGGTTTTTTCAGGGCCACTATTTGAAGTACTAGGGCAACTTGAATCATTACTAGGTTGGCTAGTCTTTTGCTTGTTTAGTTCAGTTTTCTTAGCCATAGTATTTGTGTTTTCTGCTGTATTTTTAGGGATAGGTTCAGAGGTTTTTCTAACAGCAGTGTTTGGTTGATCTGTTTTAGGAATATGTTGAATCTTTTTTATCCTAAGGTTATATTGCCTATGGACTTTCATTATGGCATTCTAAAATCCTAATCCATACTCTTCGGAATCTTCATATGATTTCTCATTTGGTTTTGAAGAAAACATCCTTTGTTCTTCTTCAGTAAGGAATGTGTTATCCTCATCATCCGAACCTATGACATTTACATGGTCTTCTTCCAACTTCTCAGTCTCTCTTTATTCTTCATCTACATAGTTGTCTTGGAAAGGGGGTCTAATTTGTTGGTCACTCTCTCTTTGTCTGATTTGAGGAGGGTATCTTTTAAAATTCTGGTTTCTATTTCTGTTTTGAAGATTGGCTTGATTTTCCCTAGGAGGTGTTCTCTCATTTAAACTGAATTTTTCCATCATCCTCTCCATTGTCCTAACTATGGAGTCAAGTTTGGTTTCGGAAGAGGAGGGTGCAGGTGTTGTGTCATCTCTATAAGTCACCCTTTTCTCTGATCTCACCCTAGCCCTTTTCTCAATCAAATTGGCCTCTACACTCATAGCCCCCTTTTTCATGTCTTTTAGAGTTAGGTAATCTCTCTCCCTTAGTTGATAGGCCATATCAGCATCAAATTCTTCAGGATATTTGACCAAGGTCAAGCCTTGTGGAGGTTTTATGTGAGGTGGGAGAGCATTGTAAACACTGTTAAACCTAGTGGATTAGTCATGAACACTTTCTCCCGGATTTCTCTTAAGATTGTTATACTCGGACAGAATTTGGAGGGGGTTCTTCTTGATTTCCCATTTGTTCACAAAGGTTTGGTATAGAGTAGGGAGATCATGAATGCTATTGGGGGTAAGTCTTTAAACCATTTCTTGGGTTCTCCCCCAGGCTCTGAGAAAAAATCCTCATTTTTATGGTTTCTTCTTCTATCTCCATATAGTCAAAAGCATCATTAATTCTATCTACATGTTTTTGAGCAGTGATGGATTCAGTCCCTAAGAAGTGAGGGATTTTGGACTGATAGTCATTTGGCAAAGGTAATAGTGGTTTTTGTAGAGCCAGTGGAGCATAACATTCTAGCATCATGGGAGGGAAAGGAAACAAAGGTTGATTTACAAGGGGAGGATTTGTGAGAGGTGGAGGAGGATGGAGTGAGGTAGTTTGCACAGTGGTGGTATGGATGGGTGTAGCTGAGGTACTTGGACCAGAAGACTGATTCTGAGTATATTTGAGATGAAAAGGGCTGAAGTGATGTAGAAGCTGAAAATTAGGTGGAGTGGAAGGAGAATATTCTCTACTAGAGCTTTGCTACAAATCTATGGGCTCAAATTCAGCTTGGTCAACCCTACTTTGTGACTTGGTCCTGAATAGGTTCTTGGTATGGTGCAAATCAAACTGAGGATCTTATGAAATTGTAAGGTGTTCTGGTGCAGAGCTTGCTCCAAGGATGTTCCTAACAATGGGTGAGTTTCCAACTTTAGGATTTTGCCACAAAATCTTTTCTGGGTTATCAACTACAATAGCAGGATTTGGGTCCGGGTGTGATCTGGTATAGATCCTTCGTGAAACCAGATTTATTTATTCACACAAGGTGTAACTAGGCCTTTAAAAACTGTTTTGGACTGATTTGACACAATCCTAGAACAACCTATGGGACTAGTGGGATGAGGAAGGCCTATTGGAGGCTAGTGGAGTCACCAGGTGGATTTTTTTTTTTGAAAATTTGAAGATATGTATACAATGGTCCACCACAAAATTCTTGATAAAAATCAATCTAGGGAGTACTTTTGGGTTTTTAGTTTCTTTATGTAGCCTTAAGGTTAATGAGTATCCCCTAACTAAGTGATTATCTTGCTAGGATGATGAAGTAATTAGTTTCTATTCTGGCTATGGGTTGGTTTTTAAGTCAAAACTAGGGATGTATATGACTCTATAAGAGTTTTTCAGGCTACTATGAACTCTGTCCCACTTTGATCGCCATTTATGTTAGCTCCCCATAATTTTCTATATTTATTGAGATACAAATGGACAGGGTAACATCAAACCAAGCTTTGGAATCCAAGGACCTAGCCTTCCTGGATTCGGAGAGGGATCTCTCAATGTGTGCAAATATATGTCTTGTTTATTGATTAGGGTTGATTTTTAGGCTAGATGTTAAGTTCAAGGTATTTTGATTGTTTTTGGTTGGGTATGATACTTTGATAGATTTTAGATAGGAAACATGGAAGATTGTTAAGTCATTGGGCAATGGAGTCAACCAAGGTCATGAATGAGTTCATCAATGGTGTCAAGAGCATTTGCAGGGAAATTTAACTTGGTTGGTGGATCTTTAAGGTTGTGAAGGATCATGAGATGGACATTAAAGATTGAGAACAACAAACTAATAAAGGACTGAAACCAAATCCTTTATATACTTGTAAACTGAGGGAGTTAGAAAATTGATAAGAACAGTAAGAGAATCAAAGGCATAATCAGAACCTAATCCATTTGATTTCAGACTGAAAATAGATAATTAACCAAGACAAACATTCAGGTAAAAAATTAGAAAGGTAAGAAACTTATCCAACTTTCAGAGCTTTTATCATCTAGAGCAGGAAAAACATTTAAGTTTCACAAGTAACTATAACCATAGAAGGAGAGAAAACTCTAACATCCAAAATTACAGTTATAAGGTTTCCTTAAAACAATTTTAGCTAAGTAAAGGCAAAGAGCATGATTTTAAATAGACTTCTTTGACAAACCTAGAGAGATGATTCCAAGAATGGAATATTTCAGTGGCAACAATATGCAGGGCTAACCATAAATCATAATTGATGCTAACTGATCTAATTTATTCAAGAAACGGACAAGCTAAGAACTTGTTAGGGAGAAATAAATGATTTCTCTAATGTATCTTAGCAGAAGAAAAAATTAAGGGAGTGAAGGAAAAACAGATTTAAGGTGCCATTAGAAAACATTTCTTAATCTAAATACTTTGTCCTACTGTAACATAGCAAGATGGAAAACATAATGGAAAACTAGAAAACATTATTAAACAAAAGAATACTTCACCATCAACCAAGCCTATGGATCCTCCAAGCAATCCTTCTCCATCAACAAGCAAATCAGATCATGCATGAGTTCCAAGACATCAATTTCTCTTCAAGAGCCTCAAAGGAATAAGTATTATTCCAGCATCAGTCATCAAAATCCAACATTTACAATGAGTTCCAATGTAGTATTTATACTGCAAATGAGGAGGTGAAACTCTTCTAGGGTTCAAAATGTTATTAATTACAGATTAAATGTATTCCTAACCTTGAAAACCATGCAGGGCATAAGGTAAGAATATCTGCAGCAATTTCTCTGTTTAAATAACTTTGTCCTAACTTCTGAGATAAAGATAGGTAGAAAAGATTGAATTTTAAGGCTCTACCTTATCTTTACAATAACTGTCCTGACAGTTTAAAATATATTATTTTGTGTAATAACTGCTTAATTGGATTTATGGATAGAAATTAGGCTTAATGTGTCAGTTAGATATTTATAAGGGAATAACTGCACTTTGTTGATGTATTCGAGGCCTTTTAGCCTAATTTTCCTTCATTTCATCACTAAACAATACTTTGGCCTAATTCTGCTTTAGGCCTTCTTTAATCATATTTTGGGATTTTTTCACTGTGTTGACTAATTTAGCTTTGAATCCTTTGTCTTTCACTACGCTTTATCAATAATCTACACGGTTTAAGTCTTTTAATCTTCAGACTCTTGACTTTAACCTTTAACTTTAAATCTCTTTACACTTAAGCTATGATTAAGCTTTTGATCCGTTGCTCTTCGCTTCTTTACTGATTTTCTTTGTCTTCTTGTGTGGGGTTTTTTTTGTGTATTGGAGGGTTTATTGACTTTAATCAATGGCCATGATGCATTGATTTAAACTTCAGAATCAAACCCTGGATAATGGAAATTTATCCTTTTTCTGTGTTTTATCCTTGGCCCTCTTTAAACAACTATTCATTCGTTATTTCTTTGACTTTAGAGCTTCTATATTTAACTATGCTTTCACCTTTAATCTTCATTTATGCCTTTAATCTCAGTCTTTGTCCTCATTCTCTTTTGTTTTTATCTTTCTTGTTTGCTGCGTGTGCAGGTCTTTTGTTGTGCTGGAGGGTTTGAATAAATGATCGATTTGTCATGACACATCGACTCGACTTTGGAGATAAACCCCTTTTGTCCCTTCCTATGATTAATAATAGCCTGAAGGTTGTCACCTTCGGCGTCTGCAACCATTTTTACTTTGGGATGGCTTTCGAGCCTAAACTTCCATTAAACCTGCAACAAAAAACACAATATTTAGCTTAAAACCTGTGGGATTGGGGTCAAACTTCTTTTTTGGGGGTTTGTGAGGCATTGGGAATGGTGTGCTGGAGTAGTTTGTAGAGGGGAAATGTAGAAATGAAGGTTTTAAGGGCAGAAAAATGCACAAAAAATGTTTTAAAATAGGTTTGGCATGAAACTGGGCGAAAATGGTTTCAGAAAACCACCGGTGGTTTTCGCAATGCCGATGGGTGGTTTGTGGTTTTGCCCCAGGGGAACACGATTCCATTCATCGATTGCCACTTGCCCCATGCAAAACCACTTTTTTCGCGTGAAAATGAGGTGTTAAACCTCGGTGTCAATTTTCGCGTGATATCAGATTTGGACCATCAGAGCTCAATCGGTGAGATTGACGGTGTGGAAAGGACACGAGACTGGGTGCAGGTTTGGAGGTGTGGGACCTGGCAGACAGGTGGAAAATGGAGGTTGAGCATGAAGGCATGGGTGGGAAGTGGGACCAAGGGGTGATGTAGTTTTTTTTGTCGGGTAGTTGGGTCGAAGTTTTAGTGGGCGGAGTTAGCAGGAGCCATTAGATCGATCAAGATCTACGATGAAGATCTGCAGAAGGGGAAAGCTAAGTCGGGTGGGTAGATTATGAAGTGAAGGGGGCTAGGAAGATAGGTGGGGAGATGCGATAGTTGTTGGATTTCGAAGATCCACGGTGGATATTGCCCCGTGGAGTGGTCAGATGGGGGAATGATTGACGAGTCGGGAGTATAATGACTGTCGGATCAGAGCTTGAGGCTCTAGATCTATGGTGAGGATGAATTGATAAAAAAAACAGAGCGTAGAAAAAAGGAAAGAGAAGAGGGGGCCTAGTTTTAATTTTTTCGGAGGTTGGGTCTTTATACGAAGGTTTTGGGGTGTATAAATATTAGAAGGGCAGAGATGTTTTCAAATGGGAAAAGGGGCTTATAAAAGCAGTGGAGGCTTTGGTCTTGTGGAAGTCGAAGGGGATCGAGGCTAAGGTGATAAAAGGGGGCTTAGTGATAGCAGGTGGTCGGGCCCTTTGGTCATGTGGAGAAGAGGGGTTGGGGCTTAAACCAAACAAACGGGCTTAAAGCCTTATGTGTCAAAAATGGGCGAATAATAAGCCTAAAAGAGGGTTTTAAAGCTTTTTTAAGGTTCCGATAGGGTAGAAAATTGTTTAAACCAATATGAAGGGGTTTTTTATGGTTTACAAGGCCTTTTTAGAGGGAATGGAGGTTTTATGAAGAGGAAAATGTCTTTTAAGGGGAAAAAGACTGATAGAAAAATAGGAATGGGAGTGATAAGATGAGGGGATGAAATGTAGGTAAAAATGGTGGAAATAGCCTGAAACAAGTTTTCTTTTGAAACAGAAGGTGATTTTTTAGAAGGCATAAATGAAGGTTTTAGTGAACTGATAGACTTAGAATAATGAAGGCCATGAGATTTCTATAACTCACAATGTTTCTTCAAATATTGTTTCTAGAAATCTGGGATTGTCAACTTTAGTCATCTTTGGATAAGCTCAAAATTATTGATGACTAACATGCTCCCTACTTAAACTATGTGAATACTTTTTGCAAAAACCAACTTAAATGAAAACTAACTAAATGCCTACGAAAGCAGCAAGAAATCAGTTCTCAGAAGTTGTGGGGTATCAACACAAGTGTTGGCTAATACATTAGGGGCTGCCCAACACACTTACAAGTAGAAAAATTGCAGAAAATAGGGAGAAAAAATCTCTCTGCAGTTTGCGTGCAAAAACCCTTGACAGGTGCGCCTTCCTGCATGCAGGTCACTCCTGAATGCACGCAATGCGCCTCTGTGTGAAACAACTGTGCGCTAAAGTCCTGCAAGTAAAATATTAGGAGTTGCCTTCTTCAGTCTGTCACCTCAGTGAATATAGGGACTGCAAGATGGGTCAGAGGACTGTCAGCTCCACTCCAGCATAGACTAAGGGTCTCCTACAAAAGATGGCACAACCACATAAACTTGAAACACATCAGTGGAGTCGCCAATCCTATTGTGGTGGATTCGACACATGGGTGTACGAAATCACACGAGCTTAGAGAGTGCGGTCTACTCTCTAAACTATTGGTAACAGGCAGTATGTGGGGGGAGCTCAAAAGCATAAAACTTAAATGAAATAATATGTTGAAGTATGCTCTGGTTAAAAAGCTAAAACTAAAAACACAAAAGAAGCTATATAGAGAGTTCCAAATAGTAATAATGCAAACGATGGCTCGATGGCCTCTTCTTATTGAATGCTTGGAATAAAAGAAAATCTTACCCACTTGCCAAAGGGCCCCTAGGAGATGGCTCTAAGGCTTGATGCAAGGATGTTTGTCTTTCAAGTTCTGCCTTCTGACATAGTATAACTCTCTCTCTCTGTTGTGGTGGACTAAGATGTTGGGTGGCCAACTATCGAGTCCTCTTTAGCTTCAGCTCCTGGGTCACACACAATGCTGGTGTTGCTTGGGAAACTTTGGCTAGCATAACCTTGTGATCACCACTTGTTCATCTCTTGGTGGGTTTATATAGGTGAGCTTCAAATCCTCCTTCCCTCCCTTGGTACATGATGGATGGTGACCCAAGGGAGAGGTGTGATTCCATTGTGTGCTCAAATTTTCTTTTCTGTGCTCACATAATGTCTAAGGAGGTGCTGGTGGCTGTCCTTAGGAAGCTTTCACATAAGGAGTAAATTTCCTTTGCTTGTAGTGGTCCCAGAAAGTGACTTTTTTCCATTTCCAGGAATGTGCACTTTTCGAGGAAAAGGGCGCGCAGAAGGTGCTCTTATCGAAGGAAAAAGCTCACATTTGAGCATTTATGACTAGTTCAAATTTGATTTTCTCAAAAACTTAGAGATTTTAAATACTTCTTGATTCCATAATGTATTCTTGTCCTATAAACCCTTGGGCTCAACATTAATTGATGTCATCTTCTATTGTACGATTTTCTAGTGTTAACAACTACGTTTTCTTAGCTCAAGGAATTTGTATAGCAGTTATTTTTCATGTCTTGGCATATTTTCTTATTAGAGGCTTGTATTTTATTGCTTGAGTGACTTGATCCTCAAGATCTTGTGCCTATTATTTGCTGATATGTTTAATAAGATGGCTTTACATTTGTCCCATGTAATGGTGTATTGATTTATTCACTACAATTTCCAACATTTTGTTCTATATTCCTGTCTTTTCCATTTTGGGGATATTACATCCACTCACAACACAAGTGAGTGTTGGGCCAAGTAGTCACTGGTGGCCGAGATGAGTGCTTCTGAATCAGATTCACGCTCCAAATCTGAATTAGAACTTGAAAAGGGCAATGACAAAGGGAAGAATATTATTGATGCAGAGCCCAATGCCACCATTGCCACCATGAAGATCCAGAAGGAGGATCCGAAAGATCCAAAGGAGGTAAAGGGTTCCCTACTAGATATCATTGTCGACAGTTGGATACAAAAGAACCTCATTTCAGCAAAGGTTGTGAAGCATTTGGGCTTGTATACCATAGCACACCTGCAACCGTACACCATTGGGTGGCTTCACCAAGGACGATATCTTTGTGTCAGCCAGTCGTGTCGCCTACCCTACAGCATCAAGCCCTTCACAGATGAGGTATTATGTGACATTGCTCCCGTGTTGAGCCTCAAATTTGTACTTTCCTTCACCTCATTTTACCTCATTTTCCCTTGTCCTTTTCTATTTTAAACCCAATTGATCAATAAAAATAGTTAAAATTACTTCTAGAATGGTTTACATGACTGACTTGTTGAATTTTGTGATTGTTGTCATTGTTAAGCATTTTGACCGGAACTAGCTGCAGAATGCAGGCATTCCGTAGCTAACCGGCGATTCTGCAGCTACCTTTATGTTTGAGTATGTTCCAGGTGGCCTCTTGAGGAAAAACGCATATGGGCATGATCCATGTCGTGCCTACATGGTGTGTTGCTCGTCATGGAAGAGGAAATGAATTCTGGGTACAGTTATGCACGTGGGAACACATTTGTGAAGGAAGACTCCTACTAGGACTGTCTCAGTCCAGGTGTCTTTTCTCTTTCACGCAGCCACCTCAAGGACTCCTAGAATGATTTGGATAAGGAAAGACATCATTCCTAAATTATTGTAATTATTGTTACTTTCATTTACTTTATAAACTCTTGAGTAGGTCGAGAGCTTAGTTAGAAATTCTGTATTAGATTTGCTGCTAGATTTTGTGAAAACTCTGTGTTACGTCTTTGAAGACACAGAGCATTATGTTCAAACTATTGCATCGTTAATGGAGCAGACAAAATTATCTTGAAGGCGTGATTTAATTTTGAAGTTGAATGCCGTCAAGTGGTAGAGGGCCCCTGCCCCTTGAACGGATTTCTTTTGCGTAAACTAGATAAGTTTTTCCTAGCTGTCTTTACGTTCCGCATATTGAATTAGTAGTTGTTTTGTTTTATATACTGTAGTCGTACTCATTCTAGTTCTTCCATAAGAAGACACTCTTCCAACAGATCAAAATGATGAATGTTTAAATGACTATGGTATTGTAGGATAGGAGTTAAACTTGTATTTGTTTTTAACTAGCTACTGTAGTCATATTCGTTCTAGTTCTTCCACAAGAAGACACTTTGCCAATAAATTAAAATGATGAATGTTTAATGACTATGGTATTGTAGGATAGGAGTTAAACTTGTATTTGTTTTTAACTAGCTACTGTAGTCATATTCGTTCCAGTTCTTCCACAAGAAGACATTTTGCCAATAAATTAAAATGATGAATGTTTAATGACTATGGTACTGTAGGATAGGAGTTGTATTTGTTTTAACTAGATATTGTAGTTATATTCATTCCAGTTCTTTCACAAGAAGACATTCTTCCAACAGATCATAACAACGAATGATGAATAGCTATAGTATCATAGGAATTAGTTGTAGTTTTTAGTCTTCACTATCACAGTTGCACTTGTCCTAATCACTCTTCCACAAGAAGAAATCCTTCCAAGACATCCTTAAGAAGTTCAAGATATGACTGTGATGTGACAACTTAGTTTCATTTGCTTTCAGTTCATTTACTTTCAATTGCATACAAGTCCACAGTCAAAATTGTTCTACCTCTTCCACAAGAAGGAACTTTTCCAAAATATCACTCATGATGAACAAACCGATTGTGTAACTTCATAGAATAGTGCATGATAATTAGAATGCTCCGGAGTTTCATTGTGCATTTAATTCATGTCCAGCTACTTCGTTTCAAAGTTTGATGATGGCTTATGGTTTAACATTGTTCTAGTTTAGAAGCATCTTAAGCTCATGTTTAAATCAATTCATTGCACTTACATCTCATAGTCACATTGTCACCCTTTGCACAGTAAATCACTTTAGTTGATAGGACTCATAAGACAGCCCTCATTATTTACAAATATCTTTTTGTTCTGAAAACCATCAGTGATCCATAACCTTAGGAACAAGAGATAACATCATTTCAAGGTCTGAAATATCTCTGCAAATCCATCACCATAAACAGAGCTCTTCCTCAACAGAACTACCCTGAAAAGAAACCAATAACTCTTGGAGTATAGACTCTGACCTTCAATTGAAATTGCAGAATAGAACTAGGAATTAGTCATGAAATAGATGAGCTTAGAATAGAATGTTGCATCATGATTAATGTCTAACTGTCTAGTTAGAAAACTTGCATATTTAGTGATCATTTCTCAAATTCTAGTTTGTGTCATTTGTTTAAGAAGTCATCATCAAGCTCTTGTTTCTATTCAGTCATAGTTCAGATGTTGCTTCAGTATTTTTGATTACATTTTCCATTCCATACATTAGGCTCAACTGTGTTTTTGACCACCAATTTCTTTTCATTAGTTTCCTAGGCACTTTCATTGTAAACACAAAACTTCAAAATACCAAAAACATCATAAATCAACATAAAAGACCAAAACATCACAAAATACTACACACAACGCACTAGGAAACAAGCACCTAGGTACATATGGTACATTTCACTTCAGCAGTTTACAAATCCCGGTTGACAATTAAATGAACTCAGTTTAGGAGACTAGATTGAGACACAACAACTCCTCTTGATGTTTGTGATGTATTATTATGCCAACCATACTTGTGGAAGTAACATTCTATGTATGAGTCTTTGCCTCGCATATTTATTGTTCCTTTGGGAAATAATTTGTACAGGATACCAGAGGTACCACTGCCTACTGCTATCTCTTTGGTTACTGCAAAAAAATGTAGTAAGCTCATTTCTAAAACCAATAATTTTTTTTTCCTGATGATCTGCCTTCAGGGTAAGAAGAAGACTATGGCCACAACCTCTAGATAGGGCTCCTCCATACGTCAACAAAAAATGGAAAAGGTCGTGGAGGAGTATGAGGACATCTTCACCTCACCCATAGGGGTGCCTCTCCATTGCCAGGTCAAGCACCCCATTGATATGACCCCGGGTGCACCGCTGCCCAACGGACCGATATATCGGTGCTCTGTTCTAGATAACGATGAAATCAAGAGGCAGATTCAAGATCTGTTGCAAAATTTTTAGATCCGACCGAGTTCATCACCCTATGGGTGCCCGATCGTGTTGGTACAAAAGAAGAATGGGACTTGGAGAATCTGTATTGACTATCAAACACTGAAAAAGATCACTGTTAGGAATAGGTACCTGATCCCATGGATTCATGACCTTTTGGACCAAATCAAAGGGGAAAAATATTTGAGCAAGATCAACTTGAAGTTCGGGTATCACGAGATACCAATCAAACCCTCCGATGTGTGGAAGACTACCTTCAAAACCAAGGAGGGGCTTTTCGAATGGTTGGTCATGCCTTTCGTGTTGATGAATGCTCCCACAACCTTCATGAGGCTGATGGACGACATATTGTGGCCATTCACCAACTCATTTGTGATAGCTTACTTGGATGACATCCTGATCTTCAACCAGACTTAGGAAGAGCACCTCCGCCACATCCAATAGGTCCTCCAAACATTGTGGCAACACAATTTGTGTGCCAATTTGGAGAAGTGCACTTTTGGCATGACCCAGGTTCAGTAACTGGGATACATTATTTATAAATGGGGGTGCATGTGGATCCAACCAAGATCCAAGTCATTCGGGATTGGCCAGCCCCAACCATTATAACAGATACTCACAACTTTTTGGGTCCTGCTAATTTCTACCGCAAAATCGTGTTGGTATTATCTCATATCACTTGGCCCTTGAGTCAAGTCACCAAGGGAGGAGCGAAAGAAAATTTCTTTTGGTCAGAATCCCAACAAAAGGTGTTCGTAGAATTGAAACATCACCTCTGCTTTGCCCCATTTCTCACATTACCATACTTGAAAAAACCATTTGAGATCAAAACAGATGCCTCTGAATATGTTATTGGGGTTGTTCTTACTCAACAGGGGCATCCAATGGCATATCAAAGTGAGACACTGTCTGCCATAGTCCAAAAGTATCCCACTTATGACAAAGAAATGTATTCCATTGTGCAGGCTTGCTGACAATTGAAGCATTAAATTTTGGGGAAGGAAATGGTCATCCACACAGACCACCAACCCCTACAGTTCATATAGACACAAGGGAAGTTTCAAAACGATTTCCATTAGAAGTAGTCCACATATCTGCAACAGTTTCATTTGAACATCAAGTACAAGAATTCAAACACCAATAATGTTGCAGAATGCCTCATCCGACCACCGATCATGGCGCTAATCATCATTCTCAACTATTATGGGCTGGATATTTCTGATTGGTTGCTTCTCCACAAGAGCAATCCGGAATTCGGCCACACATACAAGACACTCTTGGAGGGTACACAAGTTCCAAATTTTCACCTCTAGGATGCAACGTTATATCACTTGGGACACCTTTTTGTTCCTTCAAATGAGCATGCCAAGATGATTTTGGAAGCACACTACAGTCAAATCACTCAGCATTTCAGGGTCGAGAAACTAGTGGCAGTACTGCAAAAGTATTTCTATTGGCCTAACCTTCAACAGGATGTCAGGAAGTACATTAGATCCTGCATTGGTTGCGTCATTTCCAAACTGACCATCAAGAAGAGAGACCTCTATACTCTGCTACCTACCCCTAGTCAACCTTGGGAATCCATCTCCATGGATTACATGTCAGGTCTCCCTTCTACTAAGCATGGAAACAACTATATTTTCATGGTCATCGATAGATTCTCGAATATAGCCATTATGGTGGCTTCCAAGAAGAATATCATAGCAGAAGCCACTACTAAACTCTTCTTTGAACAAGTGTGGGTGCACTTTGGGATCCATCAGTCTATCATCTCAGATCGGGACAACAGGTTCCTCAACACATTTTGATCTAGCCTTTGGTCAATGTTGGACGCCAAGATCACTAAGTCCACAAATTTCCATCCCCAAACTGATGGCCAAATAGAGGTCGTCAACAGGATGATCGTACACATTCTGTGCATGTACAATTCAAAGCATCCACACACATTGGATGAGAGCCTTCCCTATGTACAAAATAGTTATAATCAGGATCTCCATAGCTCAACAGGCCATAATCCCTTTCAGGTGGGCTTAGGATTCCAACCACTGTGTCCCATTAACGTAACCATGCCATTTGCGGCTACTTAGGCCGATTCGGCTCATGTCCAGTCTGAAGCTGACAAAGTGAACAACTTCATTGAGAAAATTCAACACATCTTCCAATAGGTTCATACATATTGGATAGAGCCAATTCTAATTACAAGCAATGACATGATCAATATCGGGTACCACACAAATTTTAGGTGGGCGGCAAAGTGTGGCTACATTTGCAGAAGGAGTGCCTCATTGGACCCCACCGCAAGCTTTGCCTGCTCCAATATGGGTTGTACACCATCACGAAGGTTGTAGGGGAAAATTCCTTCAAGCTCAGTATCCCACTATTACTTGGTTTACACCCAATATTCAATGTGAACTGCCTTCAACCCTACTTCCCACCTCTACTTGACACCTCTGACATTGCAGAACAACTCACACCAACAAAGTTGAACCTAGACTGCATGGAATAGACCACTACAGATTGTATCATGGACATGAAAATAAATAACACTCCCCAGTAGAATATCCAACTGTATCGGGTCATCAAAGCTGGCCAACTCTTGCACCAAGGCAAGTGGTTCCCAGGGACCAAATTCAACAGAATTTTCCTCATCTCATGGAGGAAATCAACGCAATGGGGGCCATTGCTACCTAAGGAGGGGGGGGGGTGGGGGGTGAATGATCCAGGTGGATATTGGTGGCCACCCACCTATTCCACATGAGGCCCCACCATTGTTTCTTTTAGTTTTTCAGTTTGCTTAATTGTAGCATAGTTTATTATTTTTAGCAGTTTTTCGGGTCCTGAACTTCTGGATCCGTTTTGAGGCCCTAAACAACGTTTTCTTTTGGGAAGAATGAGAGCAACATGGAAGTTCCTTCAATATTTCTCAAATAAAAAGTTGTATTACTTGGATATATATTTATAACGAGGTATTTTTCATGTCAAACAGAGATCGTATGCCAAAGTTATGTCCCCAAGAAGTTGATGTACCAATTTACCCAAATGGGGCCCATAGTTTTGGCGCTTCATCTCCTATGGTTAGGTTTTGTATGTTTTGGGTTTTACATTGTTTCTCAATAATAAATAGGCCCTCAATCCTCATTGTAATACAGTTCAAAGGCCTGTAGCCACCACATCTCTTCTCCGAGATAAGCTACCAAAGCTCTAGCTAGTTTATATCCATTCTGTCTGTAAACAAATTTTAGTTCTTTGATATTAAAGAAATGAAGTGTTATTTTGGCTAAATATTTGTATTTATGGTTATATGTGTATTTTTTTGCGTTCCTACATAATTCTGGATCAACGTAGGAGCAACATTTCAAAGAGAAATGGATATTTCCTTTTCATATGGAAAATACAACTTTATTGTTATATACCTAGATTACAATATTCTTTTCTCCAAGTTTGATGGAGATCATCTACATCACTTAAATATTTTTTTTGAAATATGTAGAAAATATGGTATATCTTTAAATATGAAGAAATCTCTTTTTAGAAAGGAAGAGGGAAAGTTTTTAGGCCATATAATCTCAAAGGAAGGCATTAAAATTGATCCTAGCATAGTTGAAGCAATTATGAAAATTGACCCTCCAAGAAATAAAAAGGAAGTGCAATATTTTATTGGTAGGATAATTTTTTTGAGAAGATTTATACCTAACTTGGCTGAGCTTTTGAGATCCATAACCGACATGTTGAGAAAATACACTGAAAAAATGGAATACAGAAGAAAAACATACATTTAATGAAGTAAAACAAGCTTTAAATCAGGCTCCTGTATTGATGATTCTAGATCATACCAAAGACTTCACGATATTTTCTTTTTCCTCAGAACATACTACTATTGTAGTATTATTATAGAAAAATAAAGAAGGGCATGAGCAACCTATATCTTTTTTTAGCAGAGGATTGAGAGATTCCTCTTTGAAATATAACATTATGGAAAAAAAAGATTTTGCTTTAGCCAAGGCGTTAAAGGATTTCAGAGTGTTTGCTTTACATTCTAAAATAATCACTTATGTCCCAAATGCAGTATTCAAGGATATCCTCACTCAGAATGATCCAGATGGAAAAATGTGTAAATGGATAGCAATAATCATGTAATATGATGTTGAGATAAAACCAACAAATATTATCAAAGGTCAAGGATTGTCTAAGCTAATGGCTCAGTCAAATTTCCATGCACTGGACATAAATTTTATGCCTCCTCTAGATGAAGAGGAAGGCCTGGCAACTCCAAAACTCTCAGAAAGTTTTGTTACTTCCCCTTGGTAATCAAATGTTGTCCATGTTTTGAGATATTTACAAGCCCCTCCCGGCTTGACAAAAACCAAAGCAAGATTTATTAAACTTAAAGCTATAAAATTTTGCATCCTAGGTCAATCCTTTTATTGGAAAGATGTTGGTGGGTTTTTTTAGAATTTTTTATTGAAAGATGAAGCTGATAAGGTAATGGATGAATTTCATGAAGGAGACTGTGGAGGACACTTGTACTAGAAAGCTACAACAAATAAAGTTTTAAGGGCAAGTTTTTATTGGCCTGGCCTACTTTGTTTGCTAAAATTCACAAGAAGGTATCAACTTGTCATCAATGTCATATTTTTGAAGGCAAAAGGAAGCTCTTTCCTTTACCTTTGAAACCAATTTCAGTAGAAAATCATTTCCAACAATGGGGATTGGATTTCACAGGAAAAATTCATCCTAGGTCTTCTGCTCAACATAAATGGATCCTAATAGCCATTGATTATTTCACCAAATGGAATGAAGGCGTTCCAACCAGACAGGAAACATATTATGTAATCATTCAGGTTTTAGAAGGTAATATTCTATCCAGATTTGGTTTCCCACACAAAATAATCACTGATAATGTTGTTTCTTTCAAATCTAAAAGGATGATAGATTTTTACAACAAATACCACATAGTGTTAGGACATTCTAATGCCTATTATCCTCACGTAAATGTGTTAGCTGAATCTTCTAATAAATCTCTTATCAACATAATAAAGAAGTTATTGCAGGAAAATAAAAAATCCTGGCATAAGAAGTTGGTTAATGCTCTATGGGCTAACATAATTAGTACAAAAAAGTTAATTGGAATGCCACCTTTCCAGTTTGTTTATGGAAAAAATGTAGCTTTTCCTGTTTATCTAGGAATTACAATGCTAAAATTGTTGCAAGAAATAGATCTAGAACCAAATGATGCACAAAGAAGGATAAACCATATGATACAATTGCAGCAAACAAGAGAAGAAGTCTACAATAAAACACAAGTCATTGAGGAAAAAATCAAAAGGACTAATGATAGGGAAATTAAAGTAGACAATTTCCAACTAAACGATCTTTTTCTAAAGTTGATTCCATAAATGAAGACAAAGGCAAACATGGAAAGTTTGATAATCTATGGAAAGGTCCCTACAAGGTTGCAGTTGTCAAAGTAACTCATGCATTTTTTTAGAAGATCTAACTGTAAAAACAATGTTAGGAGGGCTTGTTATTGGCAAGTTGCTCAAACATACTTCACTTGAACTCATCTGGTCATAAAACACCTCATTGCATATATCATTTTGTAATTTCAAAAATTACAAGTGTGAAAGGAATTTCATCAGGAATTGAAGCCCACAGAGAAGGCCCTAAGCTTTTGGTGAGTTGTTGATAATTAGTGCAGTTGTAGAATAAAAGAAAAAATACCCAATGGATAAAGGCTATTGAGCCACAAGTGTTCTTGACAACTCACAGAGAGGTTGCCATCCCCTTTGGAGCCATTGTTAGGGTCTTATAATTTATAAGATCAATTGATGGTTATATGTTGATTTTTCTGCTATGAGAGATGGTAAATAATTATTTCGTTCTTCCAAATTATTTTCAAAAATACAAAAGAAAAAAAAATTATCTCTCTCTCTCTCTCTCTCTCTCTCTCTCTATATATATATATATATATATATATATATATATATGCATAAAAATAAAATAAGGGATACAAAAAACAATGATATATGCATATAAAAAAAGAAAAAATAGAAAACAAAAAAAATCCCCTTTGTAGCGAGCTAGCAAAAATGCCGCATTTTTATTTAATTTCAAAAAAACATTGTTTTATATAAAGTTTTGATTTTTTATAATATGAAAAACTATTTCTATCGTTTTGTGTTAAAGGGTGTGCATAGATCTATGATGTGGTTTCCCTTCATCCATATCTATGGTGGAGAAAGAATTTCGGCCACCCCCCACACTCCCGAAGGTTAATACAAGGGGGGGGGAATTTTTTCGACCAAAACCCTTCCATGGTACATGGCAGCCTGTGGAGAATTCCAGGGGGTCCCCTTCCAATACAGCTTACCACCGCCACCATCCTCCCCACCTAGAATATCACCTCCACTTCCCGCCAACACTCTGTCCCTCCGCCACTCACCTCCTGCCACACGTTTGCTCCTCCACCATCCATCACAGGTCACATAATCATTACTCCCCTCCACTCTACTATTTCCACATGTCCTGCCACATCAAAAATTTGTTCAAATATTTAAGTTTTGCCGCCAAATGCATTTAGAAATGTTCCCTACAATAATTTTTCCCGCTAAAATTCCTGTTATAAAATAAAACCCCAATCCACACCCCTTGAATTTTTCCCATTACCCAACCGATCTAACATTTATAAAACATGTGAAGAATTATATTTGTCCCTTTCACCATGAAGGTTTGCAAAAGGAATTGTTATCAGCTGTCGATCGTCTACACAAATATTTATTTCTTCTAGACGACAAGTTCTCCATGGGTAACCTATTTTGCAACCATTTCTTTTGAATTAAAGTAATTTCTTATCCTCTATAATATGCCTAGTTACTGTGATTTCCTTGTTCTTCATTTAAAATATGTAAAACCGTAAGAGAAAGGGGAAGACCAATAATTCTAATCGCATGAACTCCATTCCCTAGTTTTGATAAAATTCCCTTGATAGATAACCAATAAAAAATCGTTTAAACCTAGTTATAATTTGACTTGTATGAACTCCATAATTTGGCCAAACAGAAATTTATGGAAAAAAGTAATGATATTAATCTGGGAATCCAATATCCCTCAATTCATTCCCCCCCAGGCTTACTTCTTCCCTAAATTCACTACATGGTTTCATATCGGGTATTTTCCGAGTCAAAGAGCAGTTATTTCCCATAGCAACCAGATCATTTTCTCCATTTCCCTTGAGAGAATCTGCTAGGCCTTACAGATCAAATATCAAGCTTCTCATCATCCTTCTCATCTTGATGGAAATATATAAGAATTTAACCTTCCCTCAAATAACTCAAATATTTGAGTCTTTTCTTCCATAAAAATGTTCAATTACCCCAGACTAAATCCCCCTATTTTTCCTAAAATATCCAAGCAGGTAGTTTCTATGGTCACCCGACTGCTTGGGTACCATAATGATCAGTGGGTAGATGAAGAAATTCTTATTTTTCTATTAATTTTTGCAGTAGGAAAGCAACCATTGGTTCTTTTCAACTTCAACAAATTTCTTGTGGACTCAATTCATGATCTATTGGTAAATTTTAAAGCAGAAGGTGCCTTCAAGTATCTATTAGTTTCAATTTATCTCATGTTATATTATCATCCAGATAAGTTTGATTTCCCTTTATAGAAGACAAAAAATGAGGGCCATCCCTGGTCAGTGATTCACTGGACTTATCTGGTTATAAATAACTCATAGGAGTACTCCTATACTGACTTTGTTGATAATTTTTTACATACTTCATTGTGTTTGTTTAGCAGTGACTAGATTCCAAGGATTTCACCAGAGATTAATAAATTCCTAAATTTGTCAGAGCAGTCCAAATTTGGAGACTGGTATTTATACTATAATTACACTGAGATAAGGATATATGGATCATAATTTTCTCCTTACATGATACCAAAGTGTGTCCCAGTTACATTGTTTGCATTAGAATACACCAGGAAAATGCTCAACATGGATGAGCTTCTTTTTGTGGCATAGAAAAAGAATGCACAATTCAAATTGAAGTCACATATTGGGCACTAAATCATCAATACCAGAGATGCAACAAAAGAAGTGGATAAAATTTTGGCTTAGATGAAGCTTAAACTCAGTTTTTCTTGGTCCTATGATCCACTGGGCATCATTTCAAAGCTCAGATCAGAATAAAAGAATACCTCCTACACACACACACACACCTAGGCCTGAAATTGAACAATATGTCAATCAAGAGGAGTGGATAGAGGGTACTTTACAGGAAGTTGAGGAACATATTATTAGCCAATCATCTATGCCAACACCAAGTTCTAAATAAAAGGAACTAAAAAGGGAAAGACAAGACATGCCCCCTACTGATTCAAAAAATCCAGATCCATAATTTATTGTTTGAAAGAGAAAGAAAAGGGAATCAATTACTACTCAAAAAAAAAGATTCACAAGTTGATCCTCAGTTTAAGCCTCAAGTGATTACAATTTGAGATGGGTCTTGAGAAGAGGGGGACACTCAACATCCAACTATTGAGACTCACTTAGAGACTCCAATTACTCCTTCTACTCGAATAGAAGAGATAGTATAGTCACCTACTACGGAAACTACAATTCCTCCTTAAACTCAAATAGATGAAACAATGCAATCACCTACTATAGGGGCAACAATTCAATCTCTAGTGTCATCCAGTTATAAAATTGCAACTCAGAAGAGTGTATTTTCACGATACAAGGAGATAAATTTGAAGAATGAAGCTTTGAAGGCTTCCACTTACTCTGAGTTTTGGAAGCAGACCACTAAAACAAAACATAGATTACTCTCTGCATTTGATTTAGAGAAAGGACAATTCCAAATGGCCTTCATGGAACCATTAGTTCCAACTCCCAGGAGTGTTGAAGACTACAAATCCCCCATTTTCTCAATTGATACCAAGAAAATACACGAAATCTATCAAATCGATTTACACAAGTAGATAGGGGAACTGATTGTTTCTTCACTTACCAGTCCATACATGAATGTATCCAGATTACAGTCATCTTTAAATAATATCAATTCTTAGTTTAAGATTGAAAAAATGTCTTATTTTTCCAAGGAAAATAGAATCAAATCTCTGGAATTTTTTATAATAAATCTAGGGCATGACCCTAAGGATGTCAAAGCAACAGAAGAAATATTAAAGAGAGAAGAGGCAGACATTCATGCATTAAGGAAACAAATAAAGCTACCCTCTGCAGAGAATCCTCAAGCTAAAGAGGTTGCTAGTGTAGAAATGGAGAAAGATACAAATATATAAAATATGGTGTACGTCATGGAAGCACTCTTGAAGGAGAAGGAACAGTGGGTAGCAATAGGAAAATCTAAATTGGGCACAGGTGAAAAATAATAAAATTCAAAAAATACAAAACTTCAAAGCCTACAGAAGAAATTACTAGAGCTCTAGATGAACTAACATTAGTTCAAGCTGAAATTGAGAGGTTGTTGGTGTTGGGTATGTGTTATATTCTTTCCATGACTAATCACACACGGGGGGTCACAGGGGGGCGGTAGCCCCCCCTGTCAGGGTTCGGGGCAGCGCCCCAGAAAAATTTTTTGGTCCTTATTTTCCGGTGGGCGGATCTGCCCATGGTTTTGTGCATGGGTTTGCACATGGTTTTGGGGTACAATGGTTTTCGACCCCTAGTATTTTGTAGATCCGGTCAAGGGAACTACGGTTATGTTCTAATCCAGGGTTAATGGATTGGAGTTTATGTATGCTTCGACATGTATATATATGTGTTGTAACACTAAAAGGAATATAATGAAAAATCAAGCTGGTCATCCCGATTTGGGATCCAGGTGAAAATATCTGTGTTTATCTGTTTTATGTTTTATGCTCTTGCTATTGTTTATTTTTTGTTTTTAAGATTCGTTTGCAGGTAATTTATGTATAGGGTTAAAACCTACATTTGGTATCGGGGCAGTTTCAGCTTCAAGGGGATGCCTTTGCTGCTGAGGGGTTTTTTGCTCGGGCCTAAGGTAGACCTTATTCAGTGGGAGATCTACGGGATCGATTCTTGTGGTGAAAGAAGATGGTGAGTGGTGAGAAGATAGAGATCGAGAAATTTAATGGTCAGAATTTTGAGTTGTGGAAGCTCAAGATGGAGGATCTACTGGTGGATAAGGATCAGTGAATCGCAGTAGATCTGCGTACTAAACCAACGGTAATGTCAGATGAAGACTGGAAGAAGCTGGATCGGAAGGCAAAGAGCACAATACGATTGTGTGTCTCAGATTCAGTATTTTTTAATGTATTCAGGTAAGCTACGGCGAAGACCTTGTGGGACAAGCTAGGGACTTTGTACCAATCTAAGTCTCTGGTGAATCATTTTTTCATGCTGAAGAAGATGTATAACCTGAGGATGAAGGATAGAACTTGGTAGCAGATTTGAATGCCTTAAAGTTTAGTGGTAAAGTCACTGTCATCTGATATTAAAATCTCAGATGAAGATAAGTGCATCCGTTTGTTGTGTTCTCTACCAGACTCGTGGGACAGTCTGGTTATTGCAATAGGTAGCAATACAACTACCTTGAATTTTGATGACATTGTCTCAGCCTTGCTGTTGGAGGAAATGAGATAGAGAAATATGGAGGGTTAGAATGGAGATGCCTTATCTGTACGAGGAAGGTCGCAGAACAGAAACAAGAATAAGGTTTCGAGTGGGAGCTCTAAATCTAGAGGGAGATCTAAAGCTCCTAGAAAGTTTGTAAGGTTGTGCTGGAAATACGGAAAGGAAGGGCACTACAAAAGGACTGCAGATCTAAAGCTCCCGAGAAAGGAAAGGGATCTGATGATTCTCCTTCTACAGAGGCAAAAACCACCTCGGATGAAGGTGGGGATGTGTATTTGGCTTCTTCTTCAAATACACATGTAGATCATGAATCATAGTTGATTAACTCGGGTGCATCCTTTCACTTCACTCCCCATAGGGAGTGGTTCTGCGAGTATGAGAAATATGATGGCAGTGATGTCGTATTAGGTGATGATAGGAAGGCCAAAATCGTCAAACGTGGAAAATTCAAGCTAAAGCTGCAAGGTGGAAGGATTAGAACACTTCCTGGTGTTCTGCACATTCCTGCATTGGCCAGAAATCTTATTTCTGTAAGAAATATGGATGATGCAGGTGTAAAAACAGTGTTCGAGAAAGATACCTGTAAGATGGTTTGGGGAGCACTGGTATTAATGCAGGGAATATGGATTGGAACTCTGTACAAGCTTCAGGGCAGCACTGTTATTGCTGGGTGCAACAGTTCTGTGGTTCCCGAAAGTGGAGCGAAAATACTAGCGGTCTCTGGAGAAAATACCATGCTATGGCATCAAAGGCTTGGACATATTGGAAAGAAGGGCCTTTAGATACTACATGGAAATGGTATGGTAGAAGGTATGTCTAATAGCTCTCTGGATTTCGATTTCTATGAACATTGTGTATATGGGAAGTAGAATTAGGTGAGTTTTTCTTCTGGTGCTAAGAGGGCAAACAAGATATTAGAGCTTGTGCATAGTGATGTGTTTGGACCTGTGTTGGTTCCATCACTGGGTAAGTTTGTGTACTATGTTTCATTCATAGATGACTTCTCAAGGAATACATGGATATATTTCTTGAGGAAGAAATCTGAAGTCTTTGACAGATTTAAATAATTTAAGGCTCTGGTGGAAAACCAGACAGAGAAGAAGATAAAGATGATGAGGACAGTTAATGGTGGGGAGTTCTGTAAGAAGGAATTTGAAGAGTTTTGTAATAAGTGTGGTATAGCACGGTATAAGACTACTCCATACACACCTCAGTAAAACAGAGTTGCATAAAGAATGAATAGAACGCTGATGGAAAAGGCAAGAAGCATGCCCAGTGGTACTGGGTTAGGACAAGAATTCTTGGCAGAGGCAGTGGAGACTACATGTTACTTGGTTAACAAATCACCTTCATCAGCGTTGGAGGATAATACTCCACATGAGGTATGGACTGGTAAGAAACCCTCTCTTTCACATCTGAGGGTATTTGGATGTGATGCATATGTACATGTTCCAAAGGAGAAAAGGACCAAGTTGGATAATAAATCTGAAAGGTGCATCTTTGTTGGGTATAAGGATGGTTTAAAGGGTTACAAGATTTGGAACCTAGAAACAAGGAAGGTTGTGTACAACCGATATGTGGTGTTTAGAGAGGTGAAATATGTTGTTAAACATGAAGTCCTACCAAAGGAACCTGAGAAGACATAAAGGAGGATGAATCAGACTCTACAACAAAAGAAGACTCAGAAGAGGAAGAGCCACAAACTCCAGCTGTGAGAAGATTAGCTCAGAAAATAAGATAACCAAAAAGTTATAGTCCATCTGCTTTCTATTCAAATTTTTCTTTAACTATAACTAATGATGATCCCAGAACTGTCAGGGAGGAAGTAGATTCAGAGGATGGAAAACTATGGAAGGATGCCATGGTTGATGAAATGGCATCCTTGCATAAAAATGAGGCATGGGATCTGGTGGAGTTGCCGGCTGGAAGGAATTCCATCGGGAGAAAATGGGTGTTTAAGAAGAAGATGAATGTAAAAGGCAAGGTGGAGAAATAAAAATCTCGGTTGGTAGCAAAAGGTTATTCCTAGGTGTCGGGAATTGATTTTGGTGATATTTTTTCTCCTGTTGCCAAAGTTATTTCTATTATATTACTTTTATCTTTTGCTGCTGCATTTGATTTTGAGGTAGAACAGATGGATGTGAAGACAACATTTCTTCACGGGGATCTGGAAGAGGAGATCTACATGAAACAACCTGAAGGCTTTATGGTGAAGGGGAAGAAAGAACTAGTATGTAGGTTAAAGAAGTCTCTGTATGGGTTAAAACAGTCACCAAGGATGTGGTATCAGAAATTTGATACCTACACATGGGGACTTGGCTTCACCAGAAGCAAGGAGGATCACTGTGTTTATTTTAAATTAATTGGTTATCGTGTTATTTATTTGGTCTTGTATGTCGATGATATGTTGTTTATTGGAAATGACAAAGAAATTATCCAAGATTTGAAGACCCAACTGTTCTCCAAATTAGACATGAAGGATCTTGGTGCTGCAAACTGTATTTTGGGCATGTAAATTAAGAGAGATCGGGCAAAGAGGAAGCTATGGTTAAACTACAGGAAGTATATCGAGACTATATTGTAGAGGTTCAATATGTAGGATAGTAAACCGGTGAATGTTCTGATTCTTGTAAGTACAGAGTTGTCTGCTAAACAATGTCCCAAGACACAAGAAGAAGAGGAGGACATGTCCCGTGTTCCATATGAAAGTGCAGTGGGTAGCCTGATGTATGCAATGGTCTATAATAGACCGTACATTGCACATGAAGTGGGAGTATTGAGCAGGTTTATGTCAAACCCAGGGAAGGATCTTGGACAACAGTGAAGCTGGTTTTCAGATATTTACGTGGACTAGTGATTATGCCTTGTGCTACCAGGGGAGACCAGGATTGGAAAGAGTGTTGGACATTCGTGGTTTTGTTGATGCGGATTGGGCTGGAGATATGGACCAAAGAAGATATACAAGTGGGTATGTGTTTATCCTATTTTGAGGTGTAGTCAGTTGGATGAGTAAAATACAGTCTGTAGTGGCTCTTTCAACTATAGAGGTTGAATACATAGTAGCCACTCATGCAAGCAAGGAAGAAGTTTGGTTGCAGAGATTGTGTTCAAGTATGGGGTTGGTGCAGCAAGCTATAAGGATAGATTTTGATAGCCAAAGTGAAATTTTCTTGGCTAAGAACCATGCTTATCATTCAAAGACAAAGCACATTGATGTTCAATATTACTTTGTGAGAGATATGGTTGAGGCTAAAAGGGTGTTGCTGGTAAAGGTGGACACTTTGAAGAATGTTGCAGATGCATTGACGAAGTCTGTAAGCACTCAGAATTTCTCTTGGTGTAGAGAAATAATGGGTGTTGCAGAACTGGGCTAATGACTAAGCTCTCCTGTGGCCCCCTGCAAAAATAAAACAACAAGTAGGAGAATGTTGGGTATGTGTTATATTCTTTCCACAACTAATCACACGCGGGGGGGTCACAGGGGGGGCGGTAGCCCCCCCCCCTGTCAGGGTTTGCGGCAGCGCCCCGGAAAATTTTTTTGGTCCTTATTTTCCGGTGGGCGAATCTGCCCATGGTTTTGTGCATGGGTTTGCACATGGTTTTGGGGTATGATGGTTTTCGGCCCCTGGTATTTTGTAGATATGGTCAAGGGAATTATGGTTATGTTCTAATCCAAGGTTAATGGATTGGGGTTTATGTATGCTTCGACATGTATATATATGTGTTGTAACACTAAAATGAGTATAATGAAAAATCAAGCTAGTCGTCCCGATTTGGGATCCAGGGGAAAATCTCTGTGTTTATTTGTTTTCTGTTTTATGCTCTTGCTACTGTTTATTTTATGTTTTTAAGATTCATTTGTAGATAATTTCTGTACAGGGTTAAAACCTATAGTTGGCAGCATTATCTCAGATGGAGGAAAACAAACCCAAAACTGACAATGTGAACTTGTGAGAGATGCATAAAAATTATAAACTTATCCAACATATACAAAAATATGAGGACCAATCCTTTATCATGCAAATGTTGGTAGAGGCAAAGAACAGTATTTGGAAAAACATAAATGGAAAGATAATAGATATGTGGCCTTCAATTCAGATCAATTTCGAGTAGGAAGAGCTGGTGAAAAGAGTAAAGAAAATAATAGAGAATACAAAGGTAGATTTGGAACACAGACCAAAGGAAGCACAAATTATTATTAATTTGGTAAATTCCAGAACCAAGGACCAATTAGAAGACTTGAACATTTCAGATAGGACAACAGTAGTCATGGAATTTAAGAGGGTCTTAATAAAAGAGAACTTGATGATACAATTGGAGAACAAATGCAGAGACCTTGAGTTGTAGGCCAAGAGGTTCAATAGATAATTTACATTGTTGTAGGAAAAATGTTTACCTACTCTGAAGGATCCTAATGGAAAATTGATCCCATTAGAAAACTACTAAGAGAAATTGTGCAACATAGCTGAGTATGCCTCCATTTTTGCAAAGTCTAAAGGAGTTATTAGTGGAGAGGCATTCATACTGGGATTATAGTTTGATTTAAATATTCAGCATGAAGTTCACCAACTTTTTGTAAATAAACCCAATTTTTAATTTTACACTAAAGTGGATGAAAGATTCAGAAATATGGTTAACTTTTCCATCCCAACTGAAGAAAGGTGGGACCGATTGCTAGAGTTGATCGAATGAAGTGTAACTTGAGAAAAAAAATTCAGCATCTAAAAGAACAACATTTGCAAAAAAATAGTTACAGTCATCACCTAATTCCTATAAAGCCTCGACAACACAACATACTACCATATTTTCCTTGTCTTTCTCTTATCTGTAAAATATTTGTTCCTTTAACATATATTATTTTGTAATTATTTTTTATTTCAAATCTAAGGCATAAATGTAAAATAATATCTATAAATATGTTTTAAAATGACTTACTAAGGGTTGGAATTTGTATAAAGAAAGAGTCTGCATTTTGATGTAAATTTTTTCACTGTATTGAAGTGATCATTTCATTAATACAAAAAATTTGTTCCAAGATTCCTATGTTAGGAAATTGGTGATGTTTCCTATAATGTGAAATTTTTATTTCCCCAATTTTCCATATGTTTTTCTATCTCTATTGTTTAAAGAATATAAAGGGCTTAATTTATTTAAATACACTCTGCTATGGCTTATAAAAAATATTCATGTTTTCACTCCAATATTAAGTATATAACTTATCTTAGTATGCTCTATATTTAATTGATTCTTAATCATTTTCATCTTATCCAAAAGCTTGTCTATATTTCCCTATTACTTCTAAGTTGTTATTTTGTATTTTATCATCCTATGATTTATGACTCCATTTCCCAATGGAATTTCCTTGTAGTTTCAACCAAATATTTGAAAAAAATAACCTCTGAAATTCATAGCTAGCTTAATATCTGAAGACAAAATTCTAAATCAAATAGAGAGATCCCTCTCTGAAGCTGGAAGGGCTAGATCCCAGCTTTACAAGTGGTTTTCTGGTTACCTCTGCAATTTCCTCCAAACCTATGAAAATCATGGAGCGATAACAAAAGGGCTTCAGGTGTGCACCATTCACCGAACTAGGTAAGAGGACTCCATCCAGTTGTGTGATTTTTACAACGCTGGATTATTTCACTTCTGCAAAAATGAATAGCCCCAACCAATGTATTTTCAACTTTCCAGGATGGTTCAAGAAATTACTATCGTATAGGAGGACCTCATCCCAAACTGTAAAATATTTTCACTTTGTGTGTCATTCATACCACACTTTCTACCTCTGCTTCTTAGCAGTTTGTTGGAAATATTCTATAAATCTAGCTTCGTCCAACTCCCACAGTTCATCCAAGTATTTTTTAATGGATTCATCATCTGTCATGTGTGTATCCCATAAAATAAAGAGGTTGGGGATTACGAATGTGGTGGGTAATACGACTTCTCTTCTATGAACAAGCTAGAATGTGTGTACTTGTGCAAGCACTTGATGGTTGTACGATAAACTCATAAGGTGGTTGGCACTCATTCATCCCAATCGTCCTTGTTAATAGAGCATATCTTGGTGAGGCCCCTCTCTAAAATTTTGTTAAAGGCTTCCAAAGTACCATTGGCTTGAGGGTGGTATAGTATTCTCTTATGGTGTTAGATCATAAAGTTCCCCAATAATGAAGCGAATGTCTCATTAATGAAGTGGGTACCCTGGTCACTTGTGAGGCTTTGGGGGAACCTAGACATAGAAATAATATTTTCAAAAATGAATTTGGCGGCAATGTTTGTAATGAAATATTTAACTGGCGCCACTTTAGCCCACCTAGTAAGGTAATTTTTGGCGATGATAATGTACCTAGAACGGGAGTGACACACTGGAGGATTAATTAATCCCACAAAATAGACTGCCCACTTCTCAAATGCCTACAATGCTCGTAATGTCTGTAATGGAAGTTCATCCTGGTGTGACAACTTTCCGACTTCTTGGAAAACGTCACATTTTTTAGCATATTCCTTTGCATCTCAGAAAAGTGTGGGCCATGAGAGTCCACCCTTCAGTATTTTCATCATGGTGTCCTTCCCACCCCTATTTCCTTTTTCAACTCCCGAATGACATTCCCATAATATTTCATGTCTCTCATGATCCAGAACACACCAGCACAATTTCTGGTCAAGTCTAAGCTTGTATAATTGCCCTGCAATCAGCTGATAATCTACAATGCGGACCACCATGTGCATCTGTTGTGTTGTTGTGTACTCCTCTAGGAATTTACCTCTGGATAATAATAGCATAATGTCCTCCAAGTAATCTGTTATGGCCTCAATTCAAAACAAGTTGGCGTTTGGCAATTGATCATCTACTGACCCCCTGACTTCACTTGACTCTAACTAGGAAAGGTGGTTAGGTCCCATGTTCAGTCTCCTAGGATTAACAATTAATTAGAGATTTAACTCATGGAACAAAAAAAGCCATCTACAAATCCTTCCTTCAAGTAAAACCTTTTTCATTAAATAATTAAGTGTCGAGTGATCAGTAAATAGCTTGAATTCCCACCCCCCAAGAAGATAGTGCTAGAATTTTTGTAGTGAGTATAACATTGCAAGTGATTTATACTCAGTTGTAGTATAATTATTTTCCATCATGGATGGTTTTCTACTATCAAATTAGATCGGGTGATCAATATTTTCATATCCAAGTTGAGCCATAATAGCTCCCAAGGTGATTCTTGAAGTGTCAATATGGACATGAAATTTTTTGTTCCAATCTAGGAAAACTAGGATTGGTTCACTTGCCATATTTTCCTTTAGCACGTTGAAAGCAGCTTCACATTCATCATACTATGCAAACCTTTCATATTTCTTCAAAAAATTCTCTAGTGATGCAATGATCGACACATGGTTGCGGATGAACCTTCGATAATATCTCGTATGACCAAGGGTGGATCTCAACTACTTTATCCCGTAAGGCCAAGGGTGGATTATTGTGACTTTAGCAGGATCAACACATACTCCCTCCTTACAGAATATATTTCCTATAAGAGTCTCAAAAGGGAGATGAATATGAATTTATTCAGATTTAAGGAGATCTGCAACTGCCTACAATGGTCAAACATCACTCATAGAAAACTAGAATGTTTTTTTAGGAAATTGTAAATGATCCAATCATCTATGTAAACCTCTAGAAACCTGTAAATATAATCCCGAAAGGTAGCGATTACAATCCTCGAAAATATTGTCGGTGCATTCTTGAGTCCAAAAGTCATGACATGGTAAGAATATGATCCCCATTTAGTTGTGAATTTGGTTTTATTCTTATCCTCTTTTGAAATATGGACCTGGTGGTAACCAGAGAATCCTTCTGTGAAAGAGTAAGATTCATTCCCTGCAACATTGTCCAGAACCTCATCACTAAAAGGGATGGAGAAAGGGTCATGAACATAGCAATTGTTCGGACTCTAGTATTCCACATATACCCATATTTTTTGAGATTCCTTTCTATTCTGAATAACAATTAGACTAACCTACTTGTCTTTGTCAACTAGGAAGATAAGGCATATTGTAAACACTTTTTCTGTTTCCTTCTTTACCTTCTCTTTGAATCTCGGTTTCAGTCTACATGATCAATGTTTCACTGGCTTTGTGTTGGTTTTGATCAAAATCATCATTTATCCAAGCTCCCCTTTTATCCCATTAAGATCTGCAATAGATGACAGGAACATGTCTTCGTATTCTCTTAGAAGATCAAATATCTCCTTGGTACTCATCCTAGTAATCTCCAATCGAGGCTAATTTCAGCTTCTCATTGATGTCAATATGGTGATTACCCAACTTCAAAGGTAATAGCTCTGGACCATTGATTACCAACCCATATTGGACGCTCTGCTCCCCTTCAGACTCCTTGAATGTCAAATTCCTTAATTCCTCCAAGTCAACTCCTTCAGGCTCCTGATATATCTTTTGGAAAAACACAAATTCATGGAATCTAGATTCATATATGTGATCAAAGGTGGTATGGTCTATGAAGCCCTCATTCAACTGCCCTACTAAGAGAAAAATCCTTCTAAAAGCTTGTAAAGATGTTTTTATTTTCCCATCATCATCGGTGAAGGAAAAATCGCTGACAAACTGAGTTGCCATATTGTCCCAATCACTCTTCTGTCTTCTTATTTCTTCCTCTATATACCATGCCTTCATAAATTTCCCCAAGGTGCGGAAAAATTTGTGGACCCACAATTTTTCTGGAAGTCCTTCATCGACCCATATTCCTTTACAATATTGCAAGTGTTGCTTAGGGTCGGTGCTCCCCCGATACTTAGAAAATTTAGGTCGATCCTCTGAATAGCCAAATCTGGACACTAGTGTTGTCTATACCTCTTACCATTTTCTGAGAGGGTTTTGGTGAGATCCCCACCACCATGTTGGTGTCACTTCTATGGTGACGTCTAGTAAGGGTACTTTGTGTATTTCAGAGATGGTTGCATCAACTTCGTTGATAAAATTAGTAATATAATTTGTGCCAATAAAAATATGAATTTCTTGTACCTTAGTACCAATCAATTTGACATGATGGATTGTGGCACAATGCCCAGAGTTGATCTCATGTCCACCCTATTTCCAATCATCCCATTCAGCTTCAGATCCTACTTCAGAGCTCTAAAAACTCCTTCAGCTAATCGATCCTTCTATTGTGGGGTTAATACAATTTTCTCTTTTTCTTGTTGTCAATTTGTATAGTTGGTCTAATATCCCAGGTTCTTCTATGAAATTTTTTGGATCTATGAACCTAGGCCCTTGATATTGATCCATTGGCTGGATTCCTATAACTCCTTCCTCTTCAAAGGTAATCATCTCTTTCTTCAGATCAATTATTGTGTAATTTTCAAAGGCCTAGTCTATTCTTAGAAATGCTGAGTATGGGTCTTTATCTCCCATAATGTCTATTACTTTGAAGTCTGTGTAGGTATTCACCCTTTCTATGTCAACCTCCACATTCTATAGACGTCCCAAAGGAAGGATACAATACTTGTGCGTCATATGTAGATGTATTCATTAGAGAACTTTTGAGGTCTAAAATGGGCCTCCTAAGAAAAATGTATAACCAAAATCAAATTTATAAGAACCAATAGGATTCGAGATGATGATTTCAACCATGGGGAATGATTCACCATGTTTTGGGTAAAAAAGTAAAAGGATTGAAAAATAATAAAATAATAAAACTATTTTTTCAACTTGTATTTTCAACTTATCTCCCAAAGGTTTTATTCAAATTTCGAGCGAGATTACTCATTGGATGCAAAATTTAATTTCTCATCCAAGGACTACCCATGTTGAATACTTTTGATGGACCACATTATACGAAAAATGAGAAAAACATGAAAAAACGTGATTGCAATCACATTTTTCATGTATTTATCATTTTTCAAGTATAAGGGTCCATCGAAAGTATGCAACATGGGTACTCCTTGGATGAGGAATCAAATTATGCATCCAACAAGTGCTCCCACTCGAAATTTGAGTAAACCCGTAGGGAGATAAGTTGAAAAAGTGGGTTTTCTTTTTTTCCTCTAAAATTTGATGATGTAATAGAATATTATTTTATTATTTCCACTATTATTTTATAATTTCCTTAGGAGGCCCATTTTATACCTGAAAAATTTCTCTAATGGGAGAGAACGCCAACTTAGGCCTTCCCAAGGCTTCCAAATTTTTCCTCGACAAGATATTCACATCTGAGCCCAAGTCTAACATTGTTTGATTAAGAAGCCTACAATTTGTGCATCAACATGAAACTCTCTCCATGTTCTATTATTTTTCTTGTGCACCTCTCTAAAGTATCTCTTGGGAAGATTGGCTAAAATGATTCCTTCCCTGACCAATCCATCTTTTACAACAACTTTAAGATTTTCCCGCAACTGTCCCAACATTTACTCATCATTCACAATATCTAGAAACAACATGAACCATTCGGCTATGGGTTGGGGATTGTGTCGAGGAGGTTCAGAATCCTGGATTTTGAAAGGTCTGGTTGTTCTCCTTAGAGCTTTACAGTTGGCTTAAATTTATTAAAAATATATGTGGAATCCTTTTAATATTTCTTCTGCTGATTGGGATCATATGAGTGCTTTGGTGAGTTTGGCTTTATAATTATTGGTTGTTTAGTTGCTCCAAAGTCAGCTCTGGTCTTCTTCCATCCTCGAGTGACTATATTAATGTTTGAGAGGGGATATTTCTCAGGTGCCCTTTGTTCAGTATTGATTAAATTTTATCCTCTATGTTGGTTGCACTCTTCCTATCTAGCAATCAACTTTGTACAGTCTTCTGTTGCATGCGTGTTGACCCTGCACTGAGAACACCAAGGTCTTCTAGGAATTGGGTATTATCTTGCAACATTCCCTTCTTGATCACAATTTTAACAATGAATTGAACCTCTGCATCATGTTCCTCGCCCTCTTGCTCCTCCACATCCTCACCCTCGAGGAGCTTCATTGATCCTATAAGTAGAATGATCCAGTCAGCCAACTAGGGAATTTAAGGCCTTACACTTATCAGTGTGGTGAGTAGGTGATCCACATAACTCACAAAAAAAAAAAATTGGGACATTTGGGTACTTTTGTAAAAGTGGAAATAGGCAAGGGAGATTCCCATAGGTCTTGCAAATTTCATAATATTCTATTGGGGCCACACCCTGTTGATTAGGAAAGGTGTGGAATTTTGTGCAGCCTGCATATAACCCTTGCGTACCAACCTGTGCAACTTAGGCGATGGATAAATATGTAGAAAGCCCTAATAATACAAAGGGGGTGCTCAGGCCTCTCATTCATGGGAACTCTATGGCGTTATTCCCCTCGATATGGTAGTTGGTACACCATATGTGAAGTAATGATGGTCTTACCAATTGCATGCTCTTAACTTCTTTGTCAGGCCAATGATCTGATACAACAACCCTATAAGAGTGGGATTGTGGGAGACAATTCCTCCTTGATGTTCATGTGGGTATCCGGCCATGGCCTCAATTAATATTTCATGTTCTAGGGCATCCTACAAAGTATCAATATTTTTTTGAGTCAATGGTGTGCGTGAGTGGAAATATCGCATTAGTAAACCAATCACGTTGATGATTGGGGTAAATAGGGTAGCTTAGTTTATCGATGGCATATTTAAATCTCTGCATCATATCCTAGGAAGTTTCACCTTCCCTCTGCTTAATTTCCCACATTTCATATAGTCCTTGTTAGTTAGTTTGAGGAAGCTTAAACTCTTGGAAAAACTCTCATCGGACCTCACCTAATGTTAGATTCTATTGTATTGTTGACCACTTGATGAACCACATTAGTGCTCTATCTCAAAAAGTGGTCTAAAATTCAAGCTTTGTGGAATTTAGAGTGTGGCAAGATCTCCATATGGCCTCGCACAGATACCAATGTTGTTCTACATATTCATTCCCTTTCCCAGAGAATTTGGGATATCTAGTAAAGGATCCAGCCATGTTACCACCCATACATGGCTGAACTGATGGAATGAGCACAAATCCTTGAGAACCTGGATCTGAAAATACTTGGAGACCCAAACTACAATTACTATTTCTACCAATATGGAGACCAGCCTTGTAGGCAGTGTGTACACTATGGACCTTAATAACTCTAACTAGATTAGATAAAAATTGACTTGGGTTGTGATAAATTACTAGGGGAAGGTTGGGGTAGGTACTACATGAGATATTGGGCATCGAATCACTAATTGTAGGAGACAACATCCTTGGGAAATAGTCTTCTGATATTGAATTTCATGTCATCATTTGAACTTACCTAGAGGCCTGTATGGCCCAATTTGTCTAGCGTTCCCATTTATGCTAGTAAGGAAAAATCTCTATTCCTTCTTTGACCCTCTATCACCCTAACGGTCTCAACCTCTCCTATTGGACAGGGTCCCACTCTAGCTTCAACCTCATCACTCCACAAATTTTACTGGCTCCTTTCTCCTTCTTGCACCCTCTAATTGCTCAACAACGCTCCTACTTGGTGTAGTCCCTTTTTCCTTCTATGAATCTCCTACAAATCCTTCTCTTGCCATTCTCTAGCTATTTGTGCCCTCCTTTGAGTTCTCCAATCTCTAGCTTTTCAAATATCATCCACATCCATTTCTCTAATAGTTTCATAGCTCCCATCTAGGTAACATTCCCCCTCGTTAACTCCTTCCCCCATTACCAGGGTTTTAAGCTGCCATAGGTGGCTTCTAGAACACTGACAAGTTCTCTTCTACCATTATAACCTTAATACACAATGATATTTTATCCAACAATATCCCTCACAACCCTAATTTTAATACAAATTCATCCCTAGATAAAGGTTGGTGTCCCTCCACACAAAAATTGATATTGTAACCTTCTAGGTTGGTATACACCTATGAGTTAATGGCTCTCATAATAACTGTGTCGAGCCGATGTAATTCAAAAATATCCTCTTGAGTCTAGGTATGAGCATATCTGCTCTAGTCGTCGATATTTTTTTTTATCTGCAGCCTCCATGGCCAATTATATAGCTCTTCTGGGAACTTTCACTAGAAGATATCATACTAATTTATTACGAGTTTTGCATACAAAATTTATTTCTAGTCGTTTCATACTTTGGTGATAGAGTTGAGCTTGTCGAGAAATAAACCAATCTACTTGTTCATGCCACCACTCATGCAGATCCTTCTTAAAGATCCTCGGCACCATATTCCAAAACCCCTTGGAAATTTTCAGGTCCCGAAAACAAAACCATTTGTTGGAGGAAAAATAATGAATAGATTGATACATTGAGCTCAAGCACATGGGCCTACAAAATCTTTGTTGTAGTCTAACATAGCACTGAAATTTTCACCTTACTCAGAAGAATAAGGTGTCTCACCTAAGGCGCGTCGCGACCTTACTCAGGAAAGGGGCTATAACTAAGCATCAAGAGAAATCACATGGAACTAGAAATACTCAGTAAAATCATAACCAAACCATCAGAAATACAACCATAGAAGATCATCCATTCAAAAGGAACATGTATTAGGTGGATGCATTCACAACAAAAATTTTAAAAGGGAATATAAAGTCACACAAAAAGACTCTATTATATCCCTACAACTTCTTATTTCATTAGGTTCAACAATATTACACGAGTACATTTGGCTCAAGGCCTCATTCACAAAGAAGATTCTAGAGGCACGAGACAATATATGACTAGAACAATACAGAATCCTGCGAGCTCAATAAGCTCCACGAAAACACCTCGATACTCTTTTCACTCTCTCCTTCTCCTTGAATTTTCCTTTGTACTTTTTAATATCTTTATTCACTAGACTATTGCTTCTCCCTTGGATGCTCCACCCTTCCCCTTTTTAGCTTCCTCTGATGCTCTACTGCGTCTACTTCCTTGGCTATCAATGAACCTTCTCGCTCGACTGTGACTGCATGAGCCCTGATTTCTCTACCTGATCCTCCACAACTGCTAGTATTTGGTGGGTCCCTTATCCTTCTTTGGTTGTGTTCTCCACAAATTCCAAATAGTCACCTTTGGTCAAAATGTGGTCAAAATCATAGCATAACAAAACCCAACCCTCAAAACAAAGGACCCAACAACATGCACAAAAATATAGATAAAGAGCAGACCTTTCTGATACCACTGATCCAAATTTATGAAGTGAAAAAAATGAAATATATATGTATAGCCAACAAAAATATATACTACAACTTGACTTCTATTAATAAATGGAAGGTGTTGAAACTATAGAAAAATGAAAAATAAAACAAACTAGCTCGAATGGTGGTAGATTATCTCTGAGAAGAGAAGTGATGACTACATGCCTTCACGAAAGTGAGTAACAATAAGGCCAAAAAGCCATATTTAACATTATAATAAATGAGGAAACCATAAACATCCAAAAACCTAACCTTAGGAAATGAAATTTTAAAAGGATTATGGACCCCAGTTGGTTTAGTTGGTATATCAACTTCCTAGGGTCATAACTTTTGTATACAATATTTGTTTGGTGCACTCGGTAGCATGTTAGAAAGGTCTAGATGACAATTATACATTTTAAATCAACACAAAATCTACTTATAAGTATATCCTAGGTCCCTCAAAAAAACATCATTTAGCGCCTCAAAACAACCTTAGAAGTTTAGGACCCAAAAATTTGTTAAAAAACTATCAAGATGGGGAATTGTGCTTTGAGCGAAAGGAGTAGGTGTATGGCCATCGATATCCACCTAGATCAAATATTGTATAGGATTGTGAATATGGAATAATGCACGAAGTAAAATAACATCTAGTTCAATATCACTTCCTATGGTAAGATTTAAATATCTATTAGTGTTTTTATGGGAGGATGCATGGTAATAGGAACCCATATCGGGAAAAAAATCCCTTTTCAATTGATTAGAACCTCTATAATCATAAGGGGTTGGACAAATTTTTGTCATTACTAGAAGGGGCCTTCCTAGACAACACCTATGGAAAAAATGTTTTTGAAAGAATGTGACACATGGATAATTTCCAAGGTCCCTAAACATATGAAAGAAATGGAGCCATAACATAACTCCTGGAAAATAAATAAATAAATAAATAAAATAAAATCTACATATTAGTTATGACATATTAGGGTGTGTCCAACAAAGAGACATAAATTTTAATTTCAAACAAGCCTACACGATAGTAGTTGGGCTAAATATAGTTGATAAATGGGAGATATGGGGTAAGATAAGGAATACTTACTTACAGACCAAAATATCATCCTTTCTTTGGTTTTTGGCCCACCAAAAATTACTAACATGGTTTCATCTTCTTCACAAAGGATATGAAGGCATATCTATATGTATGATATGCAAAAATGAAGGGAAAATGATAGATCATGTATTTAATAGATACAATGTAGCCCCATCACAATGGGATATAGGTGAAACCCTCTTTAGACAAACTGATTGAATTCATGGTGACTTAATTCAAAGAATCAAAAGTTAGCATGTTGTTCCCCTCCAAATTCACATGCTAAATAAGGATTGGATATCCTTCCTAGGGTTCTTAATATGGAATATTTGGAAAGAATGTAATACAATGATTTTCAAAAACCAACACCAAAATATGGAGACAACATGGAGGTTAATCTAAACTAATGTCTGAGAAATCATCAATGCTAAAGATTACACAATGGAATACTAGTAGGTCAAGGGAATTGAATCAAAAGACTAACTACCCCTAAAAGGAAAATTCCCGACCTTTAATCCAAGGAACATTAGACTCAACCCCTAGAATTCTCTATTAAGCCTATTTTGATGGGGCCTTTAAGGGTAACCCATGACTATCACATGTATGAGGGGTGTTAAAAGATCCTATAAGAACCATACTTTGTCTCTTCTCAATGGGACTAGGAAATAATTCTAATAATGGAGAAAATATATCTAGCTTGATGAGACGAAAACAGTTCATTTACACAAAATATTCAAATTTTCTAGAATATATATATATATATATATATATAATTGTTGAGTAAAAATGATATGATATGTTACAAATGAGGGCCTTGTATATATACTAGGTGGGATGCCCTTTCATGAATAATAAAATCCTTTGAAACATGTCCCTCTAGAATTATTATTCATACTTCATTATTATTTATGTTCATAACATTTCCTTCCTCTTATCAATTCTTTTTTCTAAAAATATATTGATGAAAAACATTGACATATTTTTCTTTTGTCTTGTGATTTATTCACATATTTCCCAATTCTTGGAGTTTCATCTTTGATGATACTAGATGATATGAACCTCTAAGTCTTGAGAAAAAATTTCAAACTAAAATCTGATCTAATCATCCCAATTTAATATTTTGTAAAATGTCTCCTTATAGGATTTCAATTATGAATTTTTATAATGAGTCTTAATATTGTTGGCATCAACTGGCATCAATATTTTACAAAACATAAGTTTGTTGTTTTCATCTTAAATTATGTCAATATACTATCTAGTTAAAGTATATGATTTTAATACAAGGATGTCAATAATGTATTTTTGGGATATGATTTTCCTTTATCATTCTTGTAGAATTTACTTAGCTTATTTTTGGTATATGATATTTTCCATGTATTGACATTGTTGGGTTGTTTTTTGTGTTCTCATTTGAAAATTTCATCATCTGTACTATAACATCTGAGTATGTATTTACTTAACCTTGATTGAAATCTTTCTAAATTTTTATATTAATCAAATTTGTATTTGTTATTTTCTTTGTAGTTTCTATATTTTTACCTTTTTATCGTTTTGTAATTTAAAATATTGGTAGAATAAACAAAGAGGACAACATCAAAACTGCTTTGGAAGCTTGGATCTAGCCCTACCAGCTTCAAACAGGGATCTCTCTTTATGTTTTAACTTTGTTTTGAATAAATATTAGGCCATTTATGATTGTACTTGGTTGTTGATTGATTTTGATTAATTTGGTTGATTAAATCTTTATATTCCCATTGGGAAATGGAGTCAAAACATGAAATTTGATTTTGCATCAATTTTTAAAAGAGTTATAACATGGCGAGCTAGGTTGCATTCACTGGATTCTTTTAAGATTTTAAATGAATGATGGGTATGGTAGACAAGTGAATTTCAGTTGAGACTGAAAATAAATTAAGTATTTTCAAATATGACTTCAAGTAGAAAACATTTAAATTGTAAAAGCAGCCAGAATAAGGTGTTTTAAATCACATGTCTTATTCATCACACTTTTTGTTTTACAATTAATAATTCTGATAAACAGAGGAAAGAGAAATAATAGTGGAAAACATAGAAACAATAGAAGAACTTCACTAGTAATTACACCACATGAATCCTGAAATAAGTCTTTGTATTATTGATGCTCCAGCAAAAACTTGGAATTTACAATTGTGCAGTAGGAAAAATAGGTTCTGAAATCAACCTCTAATACTTCAAACAATGAAGTATTTATACTAAAATATTACAAAAAATGATTACAATTAATGTTGTCTCAACGTACAGTGTATTATTAGCCTCATTCTAACAATAAACTCTAACTGTGACAAAATATAGGCTAGATGTGGGTGATCTAGCATGTTGGCACTACTTTCAAGGAATCTGTTGTTGAGTAGGCCTATTTGTAGGTTGCGTTGGCTGTAATGTTGGTTGATATGTTGGCACATGTGCTGGCTATAACTTACTGTTCTTTGTTACTTTTTACCCTTGAAACTCAGTTAACTTATCCCATCGATCTTCATCTGGGATATTTAACTTGATGCCCTTCCTGTAGATTTCATCCACTTCGGTATACTTAGAAAAATTTGGTTTTACCACAAAAACTTGGTTTACCTCATGCTGGATGAAAAGGTCATGAGCTAATGCCTCCAAGAACACTTTCTCTATCATAGTGCCTTTGATATTTGAAAAATTAGATGTGTCCCTGGAAATTTCATTTAGCTTCTTTACATAATCCTTTATGTTCATTAATTTGTCATTGATTACAAACAAGGAAGGAAGACCTTTCTGAGTGAAAGGTTCTATCCTACTGAAAAATCTATTTACAACTATCTCTAAGCTGTGACATTTTTCTTCCAGCTGTACTATCAGGTTTCTCTTTGTTAGAACCTTATTTACCTCCAAAATTGTTTATGTCCTATCCTTCACTCCTAAATCATCAAGTTCATATCTATTCTTTAAGTTAAGGAACTTGATGATGTTGTTGGCAATAGTTGGCATGTCTTGAAGCTCCTCCTTGATAGTTTAGATGGCATCATTGGATTTATGTATCAATTCTTTCTGCTTAAATATGATCTGTATGCAAGGCCAGATTTCATTGATGGATTCAATGATATATGTCCAAATTATCTCTTTGACTTGACCCAAGGTATTTCCAATATATGACTCCCTCTCAGACTTATGCTACCTTTCTATTAACTTATGTTCTCTCTGTGCTTCAACTGCATGTGAGCTATCACTCCTAGACTTCTGATCCTGCAATAATTTCACTTGGTCCTGAAGCTTCTTTATTTATTTTTTCTGGATTGATAGATTATGCACTGCTTTGGTGAGTTGTTCTGATCCATCTGTTGTACTTTCTATTGAAGGTGTGGTTGTGGGAATGGCTGTAAGAGGTACAATATCCAAAGGGACTAATGAAATCTTTGCAACCTACTCTTTTTCTTTTATCATATTCTCCATCTTTGATTCCATCTGTCTCAACTGAGCATTTTTCTCCATGATGAGCTTCATCATGTATGCTTTTTGGGATTATGTCTCTTCAATTTCTTTGGTCAAGGGGTCCTTTGTAGCTGGCATTTTCAGCTTCCTCCTCAATGCTGCTATGTCAGCGTTTTTATTTTTAATCATCTCTTCTATAGCTTTGATGTTGGAAGGATCATATCCAACTCTAAACACTAAGTCTTCCGAAGACTTAATCCTTTAATCCTTGGCCATAGAAGATATTTTCTCCATCTTGATATGTGACTAGACATTGGCTAAGGAAACCTGCAACTTGGGCAAACTCATAGTAGTGTTAGTGAGTCTAGATGAAAGCATTTCACCTACCTACTTTTGCATCTCCATTAGATCAATGGGATGTATGTCGCTAATATCAAATTAAAATGCAGTCTTTTTATAATATGTTTCTGTCTTGGTTTGTGGAATCTGTGCTTAGAGAAAATTCATCTGCATTTTTCCTTTCTCAGAGTCAAAGGCTAACAATATTCTATTCCATGATCTGGAAGTCTGCTTCTGAAACTTATTATAAGTGTTGGTCTTAAAAACTTCATTCTTCAATTTAATCTCTATGAATGAATCAAATATGCTCTTCTCTTTTTCCCCTGTGACAACTGTACTTGTCTAAATGGCTTGTTGTTGATCCTGTGAAGTTGTCGAGGTGGTAGGAGAGAGTGTAGTTTGACCACATACTTATGAGGAAGTAGGTGTCTCTTTGGTGATGATGATGACTTCCTGCTCTAAATCTTTGCTTGGGTTTACCTTGGGACTGATCTTAGTACTCTTCCTGTACAAGATTTTGAATTCTTTGCTGGAAGTTTCAATCACTGAAGGTGACTCTTCTTCCCTCATCCTTTTTCCTGCTTTCTCTTGTGGGACAAGAGTCTATGATGTTGAAGTTGAAACCAACTATTCCTCAGCCTCATATACAAATTTTTTAGTCCATTCTAGTTGGTTCATATATTTCTCAATCTCTGGCATGTGTGTATGGATATATGGTGTAGGATTTTTTCTACTCTTAGCTTAGAAATGGTACCTAATGGATCATATGACCATGTAAAATTGAGGCTGAATTGAATTTCCTTTAGCAATTTATCTGCTTCCTCCCTTGTTGTTTTGTTGTTACAAATGAAAGTTCCTATTTGTGTTTTGATATTGAATTGATATTTCTTCTTGGCAGACACAAAATGGACCTCATCAGCATTGATCATTTGCCTGATGTATTCTAGAGCAAAAATCCTCATTGGGAGGAGTTTTGGGAGCTTATATGGGGAAAGCTCACATCCATAGATTCTTAGTTCTGTGTAATTCTGGTAAATATGCCAGTATCCTGTTTTGGTTTGGTCTGGTAACTACAAAATTTTCCTGATGTCTTCACCGATTCTTGGCTCTAAAGTGCTGCTTAGAAGACTGAGTTCTAGATGTACAAACAATTTAATGAACTGTTTGTATGAATATTCCTTTTGTTCATTTATCACCATTGTAGTCCAAAAGATGACATATTGTTGATTTACATCACCATCCAAATTCTGCATTGAAAAATTGAACATGTCTCCCTGGAAATACAGAAACATATATACTAAAACATAGGCGTATTTAAACACCTCTTCAGTTTGGAATCTGAAAAATTGGTCATGGATGGCATCTGCTAGGACTTGGATAAATTTGAACAAGATGGAAGGTTTATAATCTGCAAAGAATATAGACAAGAATCATATGGCGGCCTCATCTATCCACTGATCTGAGTAATATCCAAGGAGGTAGGAGATAACTGTGATGATTTTCTTGGCCCTATTAGGGAAAATGGAGGATGAATAGGGAGGATTCTTCTTGGGTAATTGGGCATCTTCAGCGTGAAAAATCTCATGGGGTTTAGCCCTTTTGTAAAATCTAGCTTCTGATATAATTCAGTGAGTGCTTCTTGAGAGAAAGGGGTTTCATTTTCTGTGATACGGGCCTGGATCATTTGGTCTATGGATTGGGAAGTTATGCTAAATAAAACCTCTCCTGTAGGGGCAATTATAGATCTCTGGTTGGGTACATAACAAGTTTGACACTTTCTGATGAATTTAGGGGCACTGTGGGTATGGGGAAAAATGTAATGGGTAAAATTGGACTCCCATAGTCCAATATCATCAGACTTGTCAATGAATTTGTCTTCTAGCCAGAAATACATTTCGAAAAACTCGAATCACACAAGGTTTCATGGACTTTATAATCATTGTATTCCAAGGGTGGGTGATCAAGGTCAATAGGGGGATGGAGCAGTGGATTTACAGGCTCCTCCTGTCCCTTCTTCTTAGGAGGCATGATTAGATCAAGTTTTATGGTGAATGAGGGTTTCTGAGAGAAAGGTGGTCACCGGGACTGTGTAAAACTCTAATTTTGGGAGAAGTTGCGACAGTTGTAGAGAATAATTTGACAAAGACTGGATTAGTTTCTCTGGTGTTCTATCAACCTGCAACAAACATGTACAGAGCAGATAAAATGGCAAGGTAAGGGATTATAAGTTTATTAAGCATGGATTTATACACAAATTTATCATTTTCCCGTTGATAGTGGCACATATTCGTTAGATTAATGGTCATTTGAGAATTAAGTTCATTAACGGTTGCATTACCATGGGAAGACATTTAATTGGCAATGGTAATAGTCTAGGTGGCGTGATATGATGGGCACTCAACAGGTGGATTGGCGGTTTTTGATACTGCGGAGAAACTGCTTTTCGGAGGGGGTCCGAAGTGGTAAGTGGTTTAAACAAGGGATTGCGAATGACGGGAGAGCACCACATTAGTGTGGGCCCAAAATGCAAAAAATATTTTTTCGGACCCCCCCCCCCCCTGATGGTAAAGATTGGATGGAGAGGGGGGGGCAAAAAGTGATAAGGGTCGTCGGATGAAACAGCAGGAGATTGGATGGGTGGAGAGATGATGGTAAGTTAAAATGATGTGATGGGATGCTTTGTCAAGTAGCGGGTGTTTAATAAAACTGAAAACTTAGGATAATAGATTATATGCCCAAACTCGAAATTCACATGCCTGGCCATTTAGACTTTGGATAAAACATTTACCCCTTTGCCCTCTCATGTACATGAAATAAATTCGTAATTTCAAACTTCAGATAAACATTTCATGCTTTTCAAAGCTATAACACATCTTCTACCCTTTCATTTTCAGCTATTTTTCTAAGCTAACATTCTTTCATCTTATCTCCTTAGGGTGCATTTAAGCTAGAAAACCCACATAACCTTTTTTTTTATAAAAAATATAAACTACTCTATCACTTATTTCTCCATTTGTTTTAGGTTAGACTGTTGAATCAATCTCATTTTCTACCTAACTAATAATTTTCCAAGATTAAACTGTTTGGAAAATATTTATTCACTAACCTAATTAACAGGAAATTCACAATTGTTCCATCATGATTAAGTTGTATGATTGAAAAAAAAATCTAGTCATTGTGGAATTTTTTAGACAAGTTGCATTGGATTTTGACATAAAGGAAACTAATTTAACAGTAGTGGCATTTAAATTTGCAGCACTTTCAGTATTATTTCTATTTTTCTTTTTTGGGGTTTTATTCTCTTTTATTCCTTTTTCAATTTTCTTTTTCTTTGTCTTTTTTATTCATATTCATTTTATTTTTTACATACTCTCTTTTGATTTTCTTATATATATATATATATATATATATATATTTGGAAATAATTTTCAAATTGAAAATTATTTACAACATAAAATTACAAAAATGAAATACTCCATCACCCTATAAAATATATGACCCTAACAGTGGCTCGAGCTGGGGATGGCACTTCTCCATGTGAAGTGTGAAGAACATATGATCAGTAGCCTTGAGTATCCAATGTCTGTAATGTCTGCATTTGATTTCTTTTGTTTTTAAGGTACTTATGGTATCTTGTCAATCAGGTCCTAGGGCCTTCTCTGTGGGCTTCAACTCCAATCAGCAAGTTACCCAATAAAATCAATATAGACTATGATATTCACAATGATGTAAGAAAAATATTTATGCTAATAAAATTAGTGCTTCAGCATCCTGCCATTGACAGGACCACCAGGTAACTCTACTCCATCCAGGTCCTTGAGGAAGAATGCATTGTTTCCCCTGTAAGCATAAATAATGTATGGCCCTTTCCAAAGTTTATCAAATTTACCATGTTTACCTTTGACTTCTCTCCTGGAATCCCACCTTAGAACATTGTCTCCAATGTTGAAGTCATCTTCTTTAGTCCAATGGTTTGATTGATTATTCTCTGTATATCATTTGTCTCAACCTATAATTCTTGGATTATCTTCATGAATGGTACTCCTAAAGATGATGGAAACAGAGCATCCATTCCATAGACCAATTGGTATGGTGACATACCAACTGACTTCTTTGTAGTAAGTCTGTCAGCCTAAAGTGCATTAACCAACTTGTTGTGCCAATATTTATTATTGTCTTCCAACAAATTTTTAATGATATTTACCAAACTCTTATTTGAGGATTCAACCAAACCATTACCCTGAGGGTAATAAGTTGTTGAATGTCCCAAAGTAATGTGGTATTTATTATAGAATTCAATCATTTTATTAGATTTAAAAGTTGTTTCATTATCAGTAATAAGTTTTCTAGGACAACCAAATCTAGAAAGGATATTGGTCTCAAGAAATTTAATAATGACAACATCAGTAGCAGATCTGGAAGGGGTGGCCTCTATCCATTTAGTAAAGTAATTTGTTGCTGTGAGAATCCACTTATGTTGGCTAGAGGAAGGAGGATGAATTTCACCAATGAAATTCAGTCCCCACTGCTGGAAAGGGCTTTCAATTGAAATAGGCTTCAATGGCAGGAGTAAAAGCTTTCTTTTCCCTTTAGAAATATGGAATTTATGGCATGAAGTTACTTTCTTATGAATGTCAGGGAAAACGGTAAGTCAGTAAAAACCAGCCCTAGGGATTTTATTGGTAGTGGTTTTCCAATAGAGATGGCCACCACAGTCACCTTCATGGAACTCCTGCATGATATTTTCTGCATCATCCTTAAACAAGCACTTAAGTAAAATGCCACCAACATCTTTTCAATATAAAAAAAAAATTCTATGATGTAAAACTTAACTACTTTTAATATTAGAAATCTTGCCTCTATTTTTGTTAGACCAGGAGGAGAATTTAAATTGAATAAAACATACAACAAGTCTGCATACCAGGGTGAGTTCAAAAATTCTTCATCAATCTATGGAGTCGCCTATTCCTCTTGATCATCCAGTGCAACAACAAATTTTATGTCCATTGAATGGAAGTTCGACTCTGCCATCAGTTTGGCCAATCCTTATCCTCTGATAAACTTGGTGGGTTTTATTTCTAAGTCATACTCAAGGATGAAAACAGTCCATTTTCCTCATTTTCTATCAGGTCCATTATGTGTCAAAATATCCTTGACAACTGAATTAGGTACATGTGCAATAATATGAGAATGAAAAATATATACTCTAAAATATTTTGTTTTTCCATGATATTATATTTCAAATATGCATCTCTTAAAGCCTTACTGAAAAATTCAATAGGTTGTTCAAATCCTTACTCATTTTTCTGCAACAAAACAGCTGCAACAGTGTGTTCAAAAGAAAAAGAAAAGATAATAAAATCTTTGGTAAAATCTAGACTAATCAACATAGGTGATTTTGTTAATGTCTGTTTAACTAAATTAGAGGATTGCCTAGCCTCAATACTCCATCTAATTTCTGAATATTTTTTAAGCATGTTTGTTATATTTCTAAGAAGCTCTGCAAGATTAGGAATGAATCTCCTTAGGAAATTAATATTACTAATAAAAGACTGAAGCTCTTTGACGTTTCTAGGGTGACAGATTTTAATATTGCTTCAATTTTACTATGATCAATCCTAATTCCATCCTTTGAAATAATATGACCAAGAATCTTACCTTCCTTAAGGCATAACAATTTTTTCTTAGGATTTAATGAGATACCAAACCTTATACACTTTTCAAATAGTCTTCTTAGATTCCTCAAATGTTCCTCATCAGTCTTTGAATATACAGTAATTTCATCAAGATAAATCAAAATAAAGTGGCCAATCTCATCAGCAAAGGCAATATCCATTTCTCTTTGAAATGTGGCCTCAGCATTCATTAACCCAAAGGGCATCTTCACATACATGAAGGTCCCTCATGGAGTAGTGAAATTTGTTTTATCATGATCATCAGGATGTACTAGGACCTGATTATAACCTGAGAAACCATCTAGAAATGATATCCTACTAGACCCTACTACCATCTGTAACATATGATCTGTTTTTGGTAAAGGGTAGTTGTCTTTTAGGGAGACCTTGTTAAGATTTCTAAAATCAATACATAACCAGATTTCTCCAGTTTTTTCCTAGTATGCACTATATTAGACACCCATTTAGAGTATCTCAGAGGGATAATGATTTTAGCATTGTACATATTTTTTACTTCTTTCTAAATCAAAGGCATCAGAAGAGGATTTATTCTACGAATATTTTGTCTGAATGGTTTATGATCTTCCTTGACCGAGATTTTGTGTTGTATGATACTAGTGTCATATGCATTAAGATCCTCATAGCTTGAAGAAAAGACATCAACAAACTCTTTGAATAAAGTTATGTATTCTTGTTTTCTGATAGTAGGCAGTGATTTTGAGAGTTTTATCATTTTATGATTCTGTTCACTACCTATATTACATTCTTCTACATGTGCCCCTATGGGCTCTATTTTTGGCTTTTTTGCTACATCATTGAAATAAAAAATATCTTCTAATGGAACTAGACCTCTAGGAAAAATATTATCTTTAAGCTGAAGTACTTCAAATTCTTCTTTTTCTGGATCAATTTCATGTAATTCTAATTTATGTACAACTTCATCTAATTCATCAAAATGTTTTTCTACATTTGTATGTACAATTATCTGATTTTCTACTTCACAATCTAAATCTATATTATTTTCCTCATACTCATCATTAGACTGCAAAAAATTTTCTATTTGTTTATCATTTCCAAATACTTGCCAATACCTCATGTTGTCTGGTACAGTTGGACAATGTTTAACCTCCACTGCATATTATTTGTTAGGATGAGGCACTTTGCATGCGTTGGCTGAAAAAGCCATACCATTAGCAAGGACATTTTGATTTCTAGGTATAACAACAAGATCATATTCTACAAAAGTGTGTAAGAAATCAAGCACAACATTTCTGTATGCTCTCAATCTAGGATGTTTTGTAGCATATTCTACTTTAATATGTTTAATAATCAATTCAAATCCCCATGAACAAAAAATATTTTAGCACCTAATTTCTTCAATCATTGCAAGCCTAAAAGAAGTGCTTCATATTCTGGTATGTTATTAGTACATTGAAAATTCAGTTTATATGAATGACCTTTTGCATGATTATTTGCTAAATTTGAGACCCACACACCTGCTCCTGACCCTGCTCTACTACAAGAACCATCAAAACTCATGTTCCAAAATAGGTTCAGTTTTAGTGTTTTGTTGTACAATTTTTGTTTGATTTTCATGTGTTTCACAAATGTCATTTTCAGCACTGATAACCTGAGCATCAATATTTCCATCATTATATTGAATGAAGGATTCTAAATCAGAGTGAGCATAGTAAAGGGGGTAGTTATGTGGATTTTCCTTACTACTCACCATGTATTTCATTAAGATTTCCCTATATAGTCTTCTCTATTGACCAAACACTGGGATGGTTGCGTAAGGCATATCCATTTGTAGGGTACCTTGTAATTTTTCTCCCCAAGAGCATGACAACAACATGCCATACTTTGGGGGAATATCAACAACTACTATGTCCATTACTAGACTCTTAGCTAAGATTTGAGCTAAAGTGAAACATACATCCTTAATGAGACCTAAAAATCTTACTTTTCTTGCCAATCAAATGAATACAAGTCTTTGTAAGGCCTATAATGTCAAGACCAAGTTTCTCCATAACAAATTTTGGCATCAAGTTGTGTGAGGCACCTGAATCTAACATATCATTTTGGAGAATTTTATCATGAACATTAAGACTGAAATAAAATGGAGGAGCTCCTCCTTCTTTTGGTTTACCATCTACCTCTAGAACAAATAATAATTCAGGTTGATCATCATTCATATTGACAGTATCATTGTTTTCCCCTGTGTTCATAGCTTTTATAACTTGAGTTCTGTACAAATTTTTATTCATTAACTCAGTCAAAGGGATAGGAATTTTCAACTTTGCTAGTTCATCTTCAATATTGAATGATGTTTGAAATTTATTTAAGTTCAGAAAGTCAGATTTATCAGAAATGTCTTTTAACACATGTTATTTTTGGTGACTGGTGGTGGGAATTTCTGTTTGAGTATTTTTGGAGGTACTTTCAACAATATTTTTAGCAGGAATGTCAACTGTCTTTTTGCTAGAACTATCAAAAATTTTCTCAGTAACATTTTCTGGAGTTTTTTTTGAAGTGGTGTCAGAAGTTTTCTTCACAGGGTTTTCATTATTCTTTTTGTTTGGAGCATCTAATTTTTTCTTACTGCTAATATTATTTTGTCTATGGACTTCCTTGACAATGTTTTCAAATCCCTACTTATAGTCATCTGATTCCTCAGAGTCAAATTCAGTTTGGGATAATTGAAAGATCTCTTGTTCTTCCTGAGTAAGAAACACGGTTTCATCATCATTGATACCCATTATATTTATCTGATTGTCTTCTAATTTTTCCACTACCTATCCATCATCATTAGCATAATTCTCCTAAAAATAACGTCTAATTTGCAGATCGGGACCTCTCTTCTCCATTTGTTTGATTTGGGGAGGATTTCTCCTAGGATTTTGATTTTGATTTTGAGGTGCAGTTTGATTTTCCCTAGGAGCAGCCCTCTCATTCAAATTAATCCTCTCCATCGTTCTTTCTATTGTTCTAACTAAGGAATCAACTTTAGCATCAACAGAAGAAGTAGACGGTTCCTCTTTTATGGTTACTCTCCTTTCATGCCTAATTCTAGCTCTCTTTTCTAACAGATTTTCTTCTACACTTACTGCATCCCTTTGCATCTCTTATAGTGTGGATGAATTTCTTTCCCTAAGCTGGTAAGCCATGTCTGCCTCAAAACCATCTAGGAATTTGATTAAGGCTAAGCCTTGTGGTGGTTTAATGTTAGAAGGAATTGCATTTTATACAATTTTAAATCTAGTGCAATAGTCTTGAACACTCTCCCTTGGTCCCCTCCTAATGCTTTCATATTCAGATAAAATCTGAAGAGGGTTCTTCTTAATTTCCCACCTAGTCAGGAATGTTTGATGGAATCTGGGTAGACCATTAATACTAGCAGCAGATAATGCTTTAAACCATTTCCTCACCTCTCCTATGAGACTTTGTGCAAAAGACCTAATTTTTACACTCTCCTCATCTACCTCTTGAAGGTCAAAACTATCATTCATCCAGCCTACATGTTGTTGGGTAGTGATAGGTCTAGTTCCATCAAATTGAGGGATTCTTGTTTGGTAATCATGTGGCACGTTTGCCAAAATATCTTGAAGGACAAGGGGAGCATATATAGGTAACATTATAGGGATATGAGGATGAAAAATATCATGTGGTTTTTGGATGAAAGGTGGAGGTTGAATGGAAGGTAAAGGCTGAGCTACAACTTGGGGTTTTGGTGGAGATGAAGAGTGGATTGTAGTTGAGGATTGGGGAGAAGAAGGAGTTTGAATTGCTTGGTGAGAAAGTACCAGAGTAGTTGTGGAAACTACAGAAGGAGTAGGGCTTACTGATTTATGGGAAATTACTGGAGTGGTTGTAGAAACTACAAAAAGGGTAGGACTTGCTAATCTAGGATGCACAAATTGTGATGAGGTGGATGATTCAGCATAATAAGTCAAAGAAGAAAGTTCTACAGATTGATGTACATAAGCCTCATGAATATAAAGGTCTAAACCTGAGACTAAACCCTGGAATTTATAAAATTCTTGGAGGATTTGAAGGTCTATATCAGTAGGAGCAGATTGGGTTTCAGATGAATTTCCTCTTAATGTATCTTGATCTACTACTATTTGGATTGCCCAATTGGATAACTTTGTTCTAAATAGGCTTTTTTCAAAGGGTAAGTCAAACTGAATGTCTTGCAGAGTTACAAACTATTTTGGGAGTGAATATCCTCTATGAGGGGGACTACTACTTCCTTGGCTTTTTGCTATGCTCCTTCTTTTTAGTATTTTCTCAGGGTCATCTACAATTTCTGCAGGCTTTGGATCAGGATGAGCTCTAGTATAGGCTCTTTTGGGAGCCATAGTTATGATATAAATGCACACACACTTACTATTTACATTAATGAAAAGAAAACCAATCTTGAAGTATTCCTATCAAACAATGTTTTAACCAGGGTTATGAATTCTAAAAAATTTACAATCTTTTCAATTCGTCCCCAATATGGTCGCCACTATGTTATCATTCTGTAATTTAAAATATTGGTATAATAAACACAGAGGACAACATCAAAACAAATTTGGAAGCTGGGATCTAGCACTGCCAACTTCAGAGATGGATCTCTTTTTATGATTTAACTTTGTCTTGAATAAATATTAGTCTAGTTATGACTGTACTTGGTTTTTGTTTAATTTTGATTGATTTGGTTGATTAAATATTTATATTCCCATTGGGCAATGGACTCAAAACATGAAACTAGATTTTGCATCAATTTTTTAAAATTCATAACAAGGCAAGCAAGGTTGCATTCACTATATTAATGAATAATGGATATGGCAGATGTTAGTATGAATCCTTTGTCAAAGTGTACGAAAAAGGACCACTTTAGCTACGCATAACAAATAGCCCTAACAACAAAAGTGGCTGCCAATATCTTTAGATCAGCGGTTAGTTGAACATAAAAGAGCTGCAAAAACCAGATCTATACATGGAAAGACATTAAGCAGGAAAAATAAGGGTTTGCTCCATATACCAATAGACAAGACAAGAACAATTTTTGAAAGAATTTTTGTATTAATTGGGCACCTAGGAGGAAAACAAGAAGGCGTATCCAGTTCTCCTCAGTGGGATGGGTTCTTGGAAGTCCTCAGCACTTCAGATCTAAAATCTCTCTCTCTTGTTGGTGCAGAAAACCCACACAAAGAATGGAACTCAAAGGGAGCTCTTACAGCAAATGGCAGAAAATGGTGACCAAGTGTATAGATCCAGAGTGATCTAATAGGCAACAAAAGGTGAAGAATGGTAGGAAAAACCCTCCTATTTATAACAAAATATTGGGTCATTCTAGATCTTGGTGCATGGGTTAACCAGATCTAGATCCACTTTTTATGGAATATTTATTATATTTGTTGGAGGGAAAAGGTATTTGACTTGGGTCAAATCCCTTAATTTGTCAAAAATAAATAAATAAATGATTTATTTATCTTTTTAAGGAAGCGGTTAGAAGATAATCAAATAATAATGATTTATTTAATTATTTAAGGAAGTGGTTGAAAGATAATTAAATAAATAGTGATTTATTTAATTATTTGTGGGTGATTTGGTCATATTTAACAAGGAATATCATCTAAATAAGGTTTAAATGATTATTCCTAGAAAATAATAAGATAAATAAAAGTTTATCTAATTAATTTCTTTGATTTTGGGTTAAACATGACTGGGAATAATAATTAAATTATGGTTTAATTAATTATTCCATGAGGAAAATCAAACAAATATAGGTTTGTTTAATATTTCCTTTTGGGGTTTCCCGTTTTAACATAGTGAAAGCAGTTTTACTTAGGGTAAAACTGGTCTTACATGGTGTACTTGGGTCCATCTAATGATAATAGGTTAGATGACCAAAAAATGGTGTAACAGATTGCCCCCCAGCGTGCGAGTGTCAGGAGAAAATCGTATGACCGAAGTACGTTGTAAGAACTCAATCACTAGACAACAAAAGGGAATTCAGAGAGAGAAATGCAAGGTAGATAGTGTGCTGAAGAACTAGACCCTAAGGAGACGAGACTCGCAGGTGCAACAAGTCTCTTTTTATGAGAGGGTACCTGTGCTGAAGGCGGCGGGGGAGGCATACCTATGCCCGCCGAGACAAAGTACAAAATAATAGTGTGTCCAGTAAACAAGGGACCGAACTATAAAGTACAGCTGGCATAATCATGAGCCAGATAAAAAAAATGAGGAATCCCATGTACATGCTGTGCCTGGGATAACAGCCAGGACTTGTACAATAATATCTGAGTACATGAGATACAAATACAACCCAAATGCCCCCTGTAAATGGGGAAGGGCTCACAAAATCTGACTGATACATGCAAGTCGAAGAGGCGCTGCAAGTGGCTACTGCCAACATCATCAAATATCTGGAGCGGCATCGGAGGCTGCAAAGAGGAGGTCATCCGGGCATGTGGGGGGCTACCTGCAGGGCCACCCCCTCATGAGGGTTGAAACATCTCACACACACCCGGGAATCATCAAGAGCTGCTGCTGGATCACTGGACCATCAAGTATACGAATCTCGATCATGCTGAAAGGAGCTGGAGAAAAAATCAAGTCAAAGGGAAAGGAGATATCCCTTTGCCTGATCCGAGGCACCGAACAAGAGTGGAAGCTGGAACCAAGGTACACCGCCCTCTAGACCTGGCTTCTGGAATGAATGAGCTGATGTCGACAGAAGGAGGTCCGCCATAGGTGAGGCAATGAGAGATCCTCAACGAAGGCACGAGAGAAAATAGTAGAGCGACGGACAGACTGACACTAATGATGATGGTGAAATGGAAAGGACTGAGTAGCGAATGGACGACTTCCCTTGTTAGAGCATAAAGGGCATGAAGGACATGGCAGCGACTGACACAATATCGTAAGGGATAGGGGACAGTGGGACTGAAGGTCATACTATGCGACACAAGAGAGAGACCAAGCAATGAAGGGTGGAGGGCGATAGTGGGGTACAAAGGGACTCGGGATAGACTCCATGAATGCGATGATGACTCAACTTGGATGCTCTAAACAAGGGCGACTCTATGGTGCTGCCACATAGTAAAAGGCCCAATGGGGGACCATAAAAACATGAGTACAAGGTGGGGACTCATGACGAAAATTGTCACGAACATGGACAAGTAAGGAGGCAAGATGGTGCCCCAAGTACAAGTGTTGTAAGTGAGTAAATTCGATTTTAAGGAGAGGTGAAGGGACCCTTCTTGGACAAGATGTGTCTCGGTGAAGTGTTAAACACAAAAAATGAAAAAAAAAGGATGCTGGCTATCTAAAAGAAAATAAAACATGCATTTCAGAAGGGAAATGCTAAGGGTAATATTTCTTAAGATAGAGTGCATTGCGAGGATTAGGAAGGGGGTTGCCTTCGAAATATTCTAAGAGGTATGCCCCCTTACCGAGATCCTTACTGATGATGTAAGGGCCTAGCCATAATGAGTCGAACTTCCCATGACCAAGGACATCATGGGCCTGGTCATAGACTAGAACAAGGTCGCCTTCGTGAAAAGTGCGAGGCTGGACTTTTCGGTCATACTGGGCTTTGGTGCGTTTCTTAGCCGCTTCCATGGTTTGCAAGGCAACGCGGCGGTCTTCGGAAGCGTGCTCGAGCATGATAAGTCGTTGTTCTAAAGGTTGGGTATCGGGGAGAAGTTCGACGTCCAGATGCAGGGAAGGGATTTCACACTCGATTGGTAAGACTGCCTCCTCTCCAAAAACAAGGTGAAAAGGGGTGAACCCGGTGGCGGTTTTAACAGAGGTCCGATAGGCCCATAAAGCAGGGAAGAGCATGAGGTGCCAGTTGGTTTTGTGCTTATTCACTGTCCGTTGAAGCATAGTCTTGAGAATTTTGTTGACTGCTTCAACTTGGCCATTACCTTGGGGGTAATAGGAGGAGGAATATTGGTGCTCAAAACCCAACAGTGAGGATAGCTCGCGCCATATCTCATCTTCAAAATGTCTGCCATGGTCAGAGACCAGTTGTTTCGGAACCCCAAATCGAGCGATAACGTGGTTAAAGAAAAAGAGGGCCGCGGTAGCTGCCGTGTTGTTAAATGTAGGCATGGCCTCGGCCCATTTTGTGAAATAGTCAACCGCCACGATGATATACTTGTGGCTACCAGCGGATGGCGGGCAGCACTCCATAAATTCGATGGCCCATTTACAGAAGGGACCAAAAGAGACGATCGGATTGAGGGGAGCCAGGGGAGCTCGCGCCTTAGGGGCGACATGTTGGCAATTGGGACAGTGTTTGACTGCCTCAATGCAATCACTGAAGAGGGAAGGCCAAAAATACCCAGCACGCATGACTTTCTAGGCAGTAGCAAGACCGGAGAGGTGGCCACCGCAAGCTCCGCTATGGCAGGCATTAAGGACCTGTTCAGCTTTAGCGTGTGTGAGACAACGACGAAGGACAGTATCAACCCCGCGACGATAGAGGTCGTCGCCAATAAGGAGGTATCGGGGAGCTTGGTGTCGGATGCGTCGGCGAGCTTCATGATCGAGGTGGAGGGCGAACTTTTGAGTTCGCAAGTAAGTAAGAATATCGCCATACCATGGGTCGTCGGAAGAAATGGCAAATAAGTGTTCATCAGGAAAATCATCATTAATTGGCGGGTCGTGCGATCCGGTAGGTAATTCAGAAATGAGCTCAGCGAGGGCTAAGCCTTTCTTACTCTTTGGTGTGACAAATTCGAGGTCGAATTCCTGAAGAATGACGACCCAACGGGTGTACTTCCCAGTGAGGATACGACGACTCAATAGGAAAGCCAAGGGGTTGGAATTAGTCACAACCTTGGTGGAGCGCATGAGGATATAATGACGAAGTTTTTGGATTGAGAACACTACAGCCAGCGCTAATTTTTCTTTAGGTGAGTAGGAAACAGGGGGTCCGACAAGGTTCTTACTGACATAGTAGATCACATGCTCGATACCATTGTCATCTTCCTGGATAAGGACTCCAGCGACAGAATAGGTGGAAGCGGAGATATACAGGATGAAGTCCCAATCAAAGTCAGGAGGGTGGATCAAGGGAGCGGATGTGAGAGCCTGCTTGAGGGCATCGAAAGACTCGTGAGCATAGGAATCCCAAACGAAAGGGATAGTAGATCGGAGGAGTCTAAGGAACCCATGTGCAGTGGTGGCGTAGTCAGGGACGAACCGTCGAAGAAAATTAGCTTTGCCTTGGAGACTTTGGAGCTGGCAGAGGGTGCGTGGAATGGGAAGTTCAAGAATGGCTTGAACTTTCAAAGGGTCAAGAGTGATACCATCCTTAGACACGATGAAGCCTAAGAGATACACGATGAAGTTCAAGAATGGCTTGAACTTTCAAAGGGTCAAGAGTGATACCATCCTTGTTGTGTCGTTATAAGTCCTATAACGACACAACAACACATTGACAAGATGAATGATTTATTAGATGTCGAGGAAGTTGATCATGATGATGTAAAAGCCGAATTGTTTGCAGGAATTTTAACTGGGGAGGTGAAGAAATGGTAGAGAGGATTACCTGTTGGAAGCATTGCAGACTTACAATAGTTCCATCAAAGTTTCCTTTCTAGATGGGAAGTGAAAAAGAATGCCCTTCAGATTCTTGCAGAATATTAGGGATTAAGGATAACTCCAAATGAAATAGTTCAATATTATTGCATTATATTTAACAATGTCTACAATTCTATCCCAACAACAATAAAACCTCTGTTGGCATATGTTGTCCTTGATGGAAACCTACTTTATGAAGTTGATGATAACCTACTTGATGAAATAAGATTGTTGGCAATATGATGCAGAGTGTTGTCCTTGAAATCTGAGTTGTTTATCTGATCTGAAGAGCTACACAGTCCTAAAAATTTACAGATGTATACGCAAGTTCGCTTCAGTAAAAGCGTGTGTATATGTGGGTCTGCTTAAGGAAAAGCGCGCATGGGCAGATAGGGCTTTCTGAAGAATGCACAGAAGTATACACGGGTAGTTCTGCATGAAAGCGCATACATACGCAGGTTCAGTGAAGTAAAAGCGCACATGGAATCTAGGGTTTGCTGAAGTAAGTGAAATGAAATGCCTGATCTATTTTTTTGTTCTACTATTATTTGTCGATGATGTATTCATACAGAACTGGGTTATTTGAATGATGAATATGTTGTTGATTATGTTAATTGAAGATCAAGTCGTTGGTTGATTGGTTGATGATTCGATGAATGAACTGATGGGGTTATAAGTTTCAGTTTGATGAATGTTGAGCTTAAATGTGTGGAGTGGGTCCAGTCTGAAAATATGATGAAAAGTGGCCTACAAGATGTGTTGTATGGAAATTGTTGGATCCAGTATGAAAATTGATGAAACGTGGTCCATGGTGGTACTGAGGGTCGAAGCCTTCAGTGAGGGGGTTGTAGCTCCCTTCCAGTAGTAGCTGGTAAATGAGAGCAGGGGGTAGTAGCTCCCTTCCAGGAGAGGCTGGTAAACGAGAAGCAGGGGGTTGTAGCTCCCTTCCAAGAGAGGCTAGTAAACGAGAGCAGGGGGTTGTAGCTCCCTTCCAGGAGAGGCTGGTAAACGAGAGAAGGTTGTAGCTTTCTGCAGGTGGGTGCCTGCGTGCTGGTATGAGTCTACGCCAGTACATGGTTGTACTATGTTTTCTTTATAATAAAATATTAAAGACTGAGACAACGGCAGCGGTGGTTTTCTCCCAATTTGGGTTTCCACCTTAAATCCTGGTGTTCATGTGTGTTGCTTATGTGTGATGATTTATTCTATTATTACTGCACATGTTTATTGTTTACTAAACATCTAATGAATGAATGATGCAATGATCTAAGCAAAGAATTATCAGCATAATGAGATCTCTATTAATACGCTAGTTTTATCAAGGATATCCGCGTGTATATGCGAGTTGGATTCAGTAAAGTAGCGTATGGGTTTTAGAGAAAGAAAAAGTAAAATTTTTTGAGTATGCTCAAAATACTGATTCACCCCCCCCTCTCAGTATTTTTCCCAACAATTGGTATCAGAGCAGGTCCTTTTGCAGAAGCTTGATCTCTTGAAGGAGATCCGTCGCAATGGGAAGGAAGCAAAAGAAGAAGGCTACTCAAAAGGAGATATATCAGAAAAAATGTGCAGCAGAAAATGAAGAAGATAAAAAGGGTATTGAATGTAGTTCTTATGATTCACTTTCTTGTTCAAGCAATGGTAAGGATAGTGAAAGTAATGTTATGGATCTAGAAGAAGCTCTCAAGATTAAAGTTGAAGATCAACAAAGATAATTTAAAGAGAGAGAAGTTATCTACAATGATATGATCTCTCAAATGAAAGGACAGATAGAAATACTAAATGGTCAGATAGACAAGTATCAAAGGTTGTACAATTATGCAACCAATCGAAATAAAAGACTTGAAGCAGAAATCATCGATCTAAATGAAGATCCAGAAAAATCAAATAAGAAGAATGAAGAACTTGAAGCAGAAATCATCTCTCTAAAAGCAAATCTTGGAGCATCAAATAAGAAGAATGAAGAACTTCTACAATCATTTGAAAAAGAAGGACGTGAAGCAGAAATAATCTCGCTCAAAACAGATCTGGAAAAATCAAACAAGAAGAATGAAGAACTTCTACAAATTTTTGAAGAACAAGAAAATGGGTTGAAAGAAGAGATTTTAAAACTGAATGATCAAGTAGAAGAAGGAAGAAGGGTCGAAGTAAGTATGAAGAAGCAATGCCAAAAATTGGAGGTTGAGGTAAATATTTTGAAAGGTAAATTAGAAGAAAAAGATAAACTCTTGAGGTTCCAAGATAGTACTAAGATTCTGGGCAATATTCTTAATAGTCAAAGGTCTCCCTCTGTTAAATTTGGTCTTGTTTTTCATGAGACTGTTAAAGGAGAATATAGTTCACAAGGAAGTGCTAAAGATTCAAAGGATATCAATGCAAACCCTGAAGGGTTGGAAGAAACAAAAGGTCAACCTACAATCATGAACTCTCAAAAGAAATCATTCCCTCCTAACTATAGAAGCATCAATAATGTTGAATGTTTTAAATGTCATAATTATGGGCATGTTGCAGCCAATTGCAGAAGCAAATCATTTCAGTCACAAACATACAGATACTACACAGAAAGTTACTCAGGTTTCTTTAAGGGATATTGTTTTTCTTGCAGCAAGTATGGTCATAAAGCAGCTGATTGCAATAAAAGAAAGAATAGAAAAACATTCTATGATCCTTATGCTTAATTTTCTGGTCACATAAGATGTTATGCTTGTAACAAGTACGGACATGTAGAAAAAGAATGCAGGATGAATAGATCTGAGAAATTGGATAATTTCTAGCACACAATTAGAAAGTTCAAGCAAAGCTAGAAAAAGAAGGAGGACCGGTCAGAAACGTAGGAAATATTGACCCTACTGCAGTCATCCGCTTCTAAAGCCTACTTCTCATAATTGGCTGCATAATGATGTGAGATACATTCTAGGGATTAGTAATGTATCATCACAAGGGGAGCAATGTATGATGATTCCCTTGGCTGGTTTGGTAATTATGGTTATGTTTATTTCTGACAGTGCATCTGCTGTGAAGAAGACAGGTACAGGTAGTACAAATTCAGGGGGAGATGAAAGTGTGAAATTTTCAGTATTTCACTTTCCATACATGGGTTTACTGAACAAAAGCCACGTATACACGTGAGTTACGCTGAAGACAGAAGCGTATGCCTTTCTGTTAAGGAAATCAGTGAGACAGCTAAAGATCAGGAACACAGGTTTAGGGGGAGCATCAGTCTAACTACTAATGATTGCATTGTTGGCATTGTATCTGCTTATTCCTTAGTTCCCATACTCAAATGATGATAACGTGATGCATGGTTTCCTATGATAAGATTATGGATGAGCCCTGTTTGCTTTTTGCTGAAGAATATCTTTTGTTTCACACATGGATAAGTTGGAAGTCTTATGATTCAGAGATAAGATTAGATCATGCAGAGTTTGTTGTTATGGTTGAGACATTTTTCCTACACATATTACATCATGATGAATCCTGAAGCTCTTGGTGATATTAGATCACATGGGTGATTGTTTGACACATATTGTTTATTGAAGAAGTTGTTCTGATATGATAATTCCTCTTGGGAAGAATATGTTGATGTTGCAAAGAGTCTGAAGGCTTGGTTACTGATGTGCTTATGCTACAACTATTGGATGACACTTGAAAACACAACTACATTGTACTATCTATCTTTTCTCATATATTCCAGGGAAGCATTCAAATTTCTCAGACAGAAGCTAGGAGATGTTTCTACCTCTTAGAAGATTAGATCTGATTAAATTTCAGAAGATTAAGTTGGATACGTGGATTTCCTGAAAGACAGTCACGTATATACGCGAGTTCATACATAGAAAACTGCGTATGGGTGGTTGCTGATAGAATTTTTCTGGGTCAACATTTTTTCAGCACAGCTACTGTACTGTTTGGTATCTCTGGTGGTGTTCCAGTTTTCATAATTCTGTTTCATTCTCTGATATTGTTGATGAAGATTCCTTGATGATTTGCTGTTGAAAGTGTTTAGAATGAACAAGCTAAGGGGGAGCATTGGTCATGTGGAAAGGATGCATTGTTGGCATTCTCTTGATTTGCTGTGATCTGATCTCATGATTGAGATTCCTTGATCTTGATTATAAAAAGTCATATTTGTAATTTGATGAAAAGGTCATGTTGAGACCTATGATGTAAAATTGTAACATTCAGTCATGTAAGGACTTGTTCAAATGTGTAAACTCACTTGGTTGGGTACTTGAGTCAAATTTGTAAACCCCCTTGGTTGGGTAGTTGAGTCAAAATGTGTAAACCCACTTGGTTGGGTACTTGAGTCACATATGTAAATCCACTTGGTTGGATCATTGATGTAAGTATGAGTCCTTGATGATAGGAAAGGTCATAGATTCATGTACTTCAATGGAAAAAATATGTTTGAAGATTCAGCATTAACTCAGGGGGAGCATGATAACTTCAATGCACATCAGATCTACAGAGCTCTTCTTTCTACATGAGGAGAAAAACCTTATTTTGGTTTTCATCCGCCCTTTGCCCTTGATGTCAAAGGGGGAGAGTAACATGGTGTTTGAATAAGGGGAGAGCATCATGGTGTCTGCATAATGGTTATATTCAATGTATCTATCTGTTGTGATGATCAAACACCATCATGGTTGCCATCAAGTCCAAAGGGGGAGATTGTTGGCATATGTTGTCCTTGATGGCAACCTACTTGATGAAGTTGATGGTAACCTACTTGATGAAATAAGATTGTTGGAAATATGATGCAGAGTGTTGTCCTTGATGGCAACCTACTTGATAAAGTTGATGACAACCTTCTTGATGAGTTAAAGAGGAGATTGTTGGCAATGTGATACAATGTGTTGACTTTTATGGAACCTGCTTAATGAAGTTGTTCGTGATGGAAAATGACTTGATGAGTTGTTAATAATGTAAATATGATGTATCTACAGATCAGTTCAGAAGTAGCAGAAGAAAGGAATCCAGAAAGTGCCAAAATAATGATAAATAAGTTATGCTACAAAGCATACGCAGGTTTGTTAAGGTGAAGTAGCGTATGAACGCGGAAAAGTACGTGCCAAGTCGCGTATGTCCTTTTGCGCTCCAAATTTAGAATACTAAGGGGTGTTACCATGGTATTGAACCATTGTATTGAGCACTGGAATATCTATTTGATCCCGTCCAGGAATACCATCGAAAGTTGTGTGGTTTTGGCTCATGGTATTGATAAAGGCTAAATCTATATAAGGAGAAGAAGATCATTGTGCAAGGGGGTGCATGAGTAAGGGTTGTGAATGAATAAATCTCTCTAAGGAATATCTGCATGGATGAACTCTGTTCTTGATTGATAGATCTGAATCTATGATGCACCTATGAAGAAAATGATGAAGAGGGATCTCTAGATCTAAAATGTATATGTACTTTCTAGATCTGTTTATGGAATGTTTAGATCTGAGATGAGGCGAAATACTTTCTGCAGTAAAGGATGAAATCTGAGTTGTTTATCTGATCTGAAGAGCTACACAGTCCTGAAAATTTACAGATGTATACGCAGGTTTTCTTTAGTAAAAGCACGTGTATACGCGGGTCTGCTTAAGGAAAAGCACGTATGGGCAGATAGGGCTTTCTGAAGAATGCACAGAAGTATACGCGGGTAGGTCTGCATGAAAGCCCGTACATATGTAGGTTCAGTGAAGTAAAAGCGCGTATGGAATCTAGGGTTTGCTGAAGTAAGTGGAATGAAATGCCTGATCTGTTTTGCTGTTCTACTGTTATCTGTCAATGATGTGTTCATACAGAACTGGGTTATTTGAATGATGAATATGTTGCTGATTATGTTAATTGAAGATCAAGTCGTTGGTTGATTGGTTGATGATTCAATGAATGAACTGATGGGGTTATAAGTTTCAGTTTGATGAATGTTGAGCTTAAATGTGTGGAGTGGGTCCAGTCTGAAAATATGATGAAAAGTGGCCTACAAGATGTGTTGTATGGAAGTTGTTGGATCCAGTATGAAAATTGATGAAACGTGGTCCATGGTGGTACTGAGGGTCGAAGCCTTCAGTGAGGGGGTTGTATCTCCCTTCCAGTAGTAGCTGGTAAAAGAGAGCAAGGGGTGGTAGCTCCCTTCCAGGAGAGGCTGGTAAACGAGAAGCAGGGGGTTGTAGCTCCCTTCCAGGAGAGGCTGGTAAACGAGAGCAGGGGGTTGTAGTTCCCTTCTAGGAGAGGCTGGTAAACGAGAGAAGGTTGTAGCTTTCTGCAGGTGGGTGCCTGCGTGCTGGTATGAGTCTGTGCCAGTACATGGTTGTACGATGTTTTCTTTATAATAAAATATTGAAGACTGAGACAACGGCAGCGGTGGTTTTCTCCCGAATTGGGTTTCCACCTTAAATCCTGGTGTTCATGTGTGTTTCTTATGTGTGATGATTTATTCTGTTCTTACTGCACATGTTTACTGTTTACTAAACATATAATGAATGAATGATGCAATGATCTAAGCAAAGAATTATCAGCATAGTGAGATCTCTGTTAATACGCTAGTTTTATTAAGGATATCCACGTGTATACGCGAGTTGGCTTCAGTAAAGTAGCATATGGGTTTTAGAGAAAGAAAAAGTAAAAAGTTTTGAGTATGCTCAAAATACTGATTCACCCCCCCCTCTAAGTATTTTTCCCAACAACCCCCACTAGGACTAACCTTGATTCGTTTCCTACATCGATTTGATGTCGATATGGCTTATCAATTAAGAGAAAGGATTCCACTTACCCTTGAAAAATGCAAAGAAATTTTTCTAGTGTAGAGGAAAATTTGTTAGCCAAAAGAGAAAATATAAGAACTGGGATAAGAGTGACCCTCAAAGAGGAACCTTTTACTTCTTCATCAGATGAAAAATTAGAAAGTTTAGTTAAAACTATGGAAAGAATAATGGAGAGGATGACTGTGACTAATAGAACTCCTCCAAGAGAACCTCAAAGGGGACCTCAAATCAGAAATCCAAACTTTAGAGGAAAGCAACCCCAAATCAAGCAAAGGGTACAAAGAAACCAAGTTGATCAGCAACAAATCAAACCCCCTTTCCAAGAATTTTTTTTTGAAGAAGAACAAGAAAATGTACAAGAATTAGAGAAGATCAAATCAATATCTTTGGGGAGGGAGAAACTGATGCGCCTATTTTTCTAACCAAGGAAGAAAAGGATATTTTGTTGTTGTCTCAACCATAGGATCTGCCTGCAGAATCAGTAGACTATAAAAAAGGATATCAAAATCCTATCATGGAATTACACAAACAATACAATTTGAGAAGTAAAAATACTGGAGCAAATTCTCCCAAAAAGGCTCAAAGTGATATACCTTCTACTATCCAAACGAAGGAAAAAAGTAAAAAATAGATTCCTCAAAAGCAAGATGCAAATGTTAAGGAAATTGAAAAACCTGAACCTACTTTTAATATTGAGAATGAACTTTCAAAATTCAAAATCCCTGTTCCTTTACTTGAGTTGCTAAAGAAATATGTTTATAGGAGTCAAGTTGTAAAGGCATTGAAAATTGAAGAAGGAACAAATAGTGTCAATGTAATTGATGATCAACCTAAATTACTATTTGGACCTAAAGTAGATGGCATTCCACAAGATGGTCATATTTATCCTTTCTATGTCAGCTTGAATATCCATGATTTTACTATGCATAATTCCATGCTCGATTCTGGTGCTTCACACATTCTCATTCCCAAAGAAATCATGGAAAAAATAGGTTTAGATATAACTAGACCTTACAAAGACCTTTACTCCTTTGATTCAAATAGAGTGAAATGACTAGGATTGATCAAGGATTTGTGTGTTACCCTTACTCAAATTCCAACAAATATTCTAGTGATGGACATTGTTGTAGTTGATTTTCCTCCAAAATATGGAATTCTTTTGTCAAGTTCATGTGTAATATTCCAAAAATTTAGCCTTCAGCTAAATGGAATATTATAGTTTGTTTTGTCACTAGGTAGGTGAATAAGTGGGTGGGGAGGCCCATAAGTCTCCTTAGTAGCAATAAAAACACTTCAATTGTGAAAGGAGACCTATTTCAGCAGCTAAATAAAGCACCTCCAAGTGTGAACAGGGTTGGAACATGTTGATTCAGTCAACTTTGACCAAGTCAACAGTGTTGTTATGGAGGAGTGGAGATTAATTGAGGAATAACGCAGTTTTGGAGGGATATGGATCTCATGATGGAAATGACCTAATTGAGTGGGGCCAAGGGAAAGCAAGCTCATATTATATTTAAGGAAGAGGATGGCAGCCATTTGAGCTCATGTTTTAGATTATTATTTTGATATTGGTCTGCTTAGACTTTTGCTTCCTCTTGCTGTTTATCAGGGTTGCTATGTTGTTTAGCACCGAGTGTTCCCGAGCGGGAATCCCACCTATTTCCTTGAGAGACCTCTTGGAAGAGTATTGTATTCATTTCCACATTCATATTTTTATGCCAAGCTACATCTTTCTTCATCAGCGCAGTTTTTGCAGTTTATTGTGCTATGTTGCAGGGTGCAGCAGTGGAGGGGTTAGAAACCCACTTTCTGAGCTATTTTCTCATAGGAGGAAGGTTTCCTTCTCTTGGGAGATCATTTTGGAGAGCTCTTGAGCATATTTCAGATATTTGGCATTAGGCCATATATTTCCCATCATTTACAACGTTGTTCCAGTTGGGAATTGCATTATTTTTGAGGGAAACTTCAGTGAGAGATCTTGTGACTCCTTTGGAGTGTTTTCTTGTGATTGGAGGGTTCATCCTTTCATGGGAGGAGACCTTTGAGGGGATATACATCATATCTATTATATTTCAGCCTTCTATACTCATGTTATTTAGTTTGCAGTGAATCTTCATCCATTGGGTTTTAGATCCCATCTTGTATAGAGTGTATTTCTAGAAACCCTTTCTAGGTTCTTTGTAGGAGTTTGTATTAAGCCTAGATCTGTACTGGGCATATCTTTTGAGGCATATAATAGCCCTACATATTTTGTACATTATTTTTTTGTAGCAGTGTGTTTTTAACTATGTTGTAGCAGTCTTCTGGAATTTTTGTATTGTGACAACAGCTCATTTGTGGAGTGATTGTTTACGGGAGGCTTGTTCCTTCATTGTACATGGTTGATGCCTCACTATTTATGATGATTTTTTGATCTAATACATGATGTTTATCTCCATATTTGTCTCCAATGTTAAGGAGTTTTTTTACACTGTTATTTCCAGTTTTGTGTTCATGTATTGCTGCATCCCCATTTTGCGATATTACATCATGGGGGGGGAGAGTTACAAGGTACATTACAATGAATATGACATATGTAAAAATTCTTGTTTTTGGTCAACAAATAATATTGTATAGAGAAACTCTAATTAAATATATGGTGAGTAGTTAGGAATAAACCAACAATTATCTGATCTACTCTGTACATTTTGACAAGGATTATATTATTTTACACAATGATATTTGTTTGGAAGAGGAAGATCGGGTTGCAGTTGTCAAATCAAAGGTGAAAGATGATGGAAAAGCACAAATGGAAGAAAAGAGCAAGAACAACATGACAAATTATGGAACATGGACTTTGATGGGGCAGTAAGAAAAGGAGGAGTTGGCATTGAAATGTCGATCTTATACATGAAATTAGGTACAACCAAATTTTTTTCTTAAAATCTCAACTTTGAATGCACAAACAATGTAGCTGAATATGAAGCTTTGTTATTGGGACTTTAAACGTTGAAACAAATGGGAGCTAAGAAAATATCAATTCATGGAGGTTCTGAACTAATCATAAAATAAATCAATGGAGAATATGAAGCTAAACATCCTAGAATGAGAGCATATAGGAACATTCTTTTAGACATTTTAGAGTGCTTCCCATAATACCATCTCTCATTAATTTTTAGAGATTAGAATGTGTTTGCTGATGCATTAGCTACTTCTGCAAGTACATGTAAAATTCCCTTTAGAGCAAGAAGAAAGTTATAAATTGATGTCAAACATTGACATGCCATTCCTGATAATATTAGTTCTGGAAAGTAATTGATAATTATGAAAAAATTGACCATTCCCTACAACTCAAAGATGATTTTGAAAATTTAAACATTGACACAGGACAAGATGTTGATGGCAGTGGAGAAATGAATATTTTCAGTCAAACTAGTGAAGATTTTGAGGAATCTAAAATATTACAACTCAAGAATAATACAATCCCAAGAGGTCTTATACCACTTGAAGAATTGTTTGAATTTAATGATGTAGCCAAAAAACCTTTAACTCAACCAACTGGATTTGAAGTAGAAGATTGAAATATAGGCATTGAAGAAAACCCCAAAATTGTTAAACTTTCAAAGTCGTTATCTCCAAAGGAAAAACAAAAGTACATTGATTTGTTTAAGGAATATATAAATGTTTTTGCATGGGGATATCAAGGTTTAAAGGTTTACGATAAAGCTATAATTCAACATACTATCCATATAAAGGAAGATCAAAAGACTCTTAAACAGAAGCTGAGAAGTTTCAATCCTATCATGTTCCCCTTAATTGAGAGGGAGGTCAAGAAACTATTTGATGGAAAGATCATAGTGCCCTTAAGATTTTCTAAATGGGTGTCAAATTTGGTTCTAGCCAGGAAAAGGTCTGAGGAAATAAGATTGTGTGGATTTTAGAAACCTGAATAAAGTTTCATTCAAAGACAATTACCCTTTGCCAAAAATGGATCATATACTTCAAAGAGTAGTTGGATCAAGAAGAATTTCATTGTTGGATGGTTTCTCTAGTTATAATCATATATTAGTGCATCCAGCTTCTCAAGATTTCACAATACTTTGGGGAACATTTATGTATGTCAAATTTCCTTTTAGGCTGATGATCACCTGATCCAGGTGGATATTGGTGGCCACCCACATATTCCACTTGGGGCCCCACCATTGTTTCTTTCAGTTTTTTAGTTTCCTTAATTGTAGCACAATTTACTATTTTTAGTAGTTTTTCGGGTCCTGAACTTCTGGAGTTGTTTTGAGGTCCTAAACGACGTTTTTTTTCGGAAAACCTGGAGCAACATGGAAAGATAAGCTACCAACACCCTAACTAGTTTATTTCCATTCTATCTGTAAACAAATTTCAATTCTTTGATATTAATGAAATGAAGTTTTCTTTCCGTTGCATATTTGTATTTATGGTTATAGTGTATTCTATTGCGTTCCTCTATAAATATGGATCTGTGGTATTAGATTGCTCTTCTCTTTCTTGATACTTATTTGCATGTCCCCAACAAGGTTGGGTTATAAGGAGTTAGGGATCGATCTGGTTGAACCTTTGCAAGATCAGCCTCGCAAACACCAATGGCCGCCCATGGGGGATGAAAAGAAATATGAGGGAGCAGGAGATCCTATCAAAATATTGCTCGAGGGGGCCATCGAAAAACAAAGGAACGCGATGATGGATAAATTTTCCCAGATCCTTCAACGACTACCCACTAACGACGCATCTACATCTACAACAACTCTAGAGGTGCAACTCCTTTTAAGGTACAATTAAACTTTTACATTCCCATATTTGAGGGCCAAATATATGTAGACGATGTAGATAGATGGTTGAATCTATTAGAAGGATATTTCTCGGTTCATGACTTTTCCAATCGGGAGAAGATTATTTTTGCACTCCTTAAAGCTACCCCTCATGTAAAGGACTGGTGGGAAACCTACTATGAGTAAAAGGACGAGGGGGAACCCTCTCTGTTCTCGATTGTACCCACTTGGAATTATTTTCGAGATGCCATGAAGGAACAATATTATCCCGTGTGGAGCTATGAGGACAAGTACATACAATGGACTACACTGCGACAACAAAGGGATCAAGATGTGCATGAGTTGACGAATCTAATCCATACCATGTGCACAAAGTTGGGTAACAAAGAGTCGAAGAAACATTTGGTGCTGAAGTACCGCATCTTTTCGCACAGATACATTCAGGAGGGAAAGGAGTTCCTCGACAGCTCCTGCATGACATACCTGTATGTTGTCAAGATTGAGCGGATATTCAAATAGAAGAAGTGAGACTTTGGATCTACAAATAAAAAGCAAGGGAAAGGTGCCCCCAAACCATAGAACAAAGGAAAAAGCCAAGGCATGGCAGCACAAGGCAACCTGCTAAATCCACAAGCAAATAACAACACCGCAAAACCAAATAAAGACACAAGAAAGTGGTGTGAGTTCCATAAGAGCTCCACTGTAATATTCCTAAATTAGCATGCAGCTAATTGGAATATTAATTTTTCCTTTTTTCATTTAGATAGACGAATAAGTGGGTAGGGATATCCATAAATCTCTTTAGTAGGAATAAAATCCCTCTCAATGTGAAAGGGGATTATCTTAATAGATGGATAAAGCACCTCCATGTGTGAACAGGGGCAAAAGCATGTGGACAAGGTCAATGTTGACCAAATCAATAGCGATGGTATGGAGAGAGTGGTTCATTAATGGGAGACAACGTAGTGTTAATGGGAGATAGTCTCCATGAGAGTAGTGGCTTTAATGAGTGGGACCCAAGGTGAGAAGGCTCACAATGAATATAAGGAAGGGAAAGGCATCCATAGAAGGCATGGTGGATGATTATTGATTTTGATATTTTTAGATCTGGAATTGTCAGGTGACATTTCTATGCATGCTTTTGTTGTTTAGAAGGGTTTGTAGTACTGTTTAGTACAAGGGTGTTCCCGAGTGGGAATCCCACACTCATCCTCGGGGGACTTCGAGTGCCTACTTAGGAGAGATTATTGAGCTGTATATTCCACATCAAGGCATCAGGCCAAGCTTCAGTCTTCAGCTACAGCATAGTTTCTGTTCATAGTTGTGTTGTGTTGCAGGGTGTTGTAGTGGAGGATTGATAGGGCCAATTTCTGAGCTAGTTTTCAGTGGAGGAAGATTCCTTCCATTGGGAGGCCAACAAGGAAGGTCTAGGAGCTGAATTTCATATTTTGGCACCAGGCCAACCTATTTCTACCTCCTACAGTGAAATTTTCCTCAAGGACTATGTTATTTTATTGAGCATCTGCAGTGGAGGTTTCAGTGCCTCATTTGGGGTGTTTGATTTTTAGTGAAGGGATCATAATTCCATTGGAATGTTCTATTGGAGGAGATATATTCATTTTAATATTAGTTTTAGCCACCTCCATCTAGTATTCAGTTGCAGGTGAAATTCGGCCCTAGGGCTGCATTCCGGTATTTTTGCATTGTGGGTATTTCCAGAGACCCTTTCTGGGTTGTCTAAGAAAAGTGTTTGGGAGCCTAGATCTTCACTCCCAACATTATTTGAGCTATATAACATCAGATCGATATTTTTGTAGCTTTTATGTAGCATTTTATTCCCTAAAAATGCATTGTCCTGTCTCAAGGCATTTTTATAGTAGTTATTTTTCATGTGTTGGCATATTTGCTTATTAGAGGCTTGTATTGTATTTCTTGAGTGACTTGATCCTCAAGATATTATGCCTATTATTTGTTGATATGTTTAATAGGATGGTTGTAAATTTGTCCCATGTAATGGTGTATTTATTTATTCACTTCTATTTCCAGCATTTTGTTCTATATTCCTGTCTTTTCCATTTCGGGGATATTATAGTGGTATCAAAGCATAATCTTGGCTCAGCCTATGAGTTTCAGCCAATATGCTATAAGAAGTAAAAGAGATATAAAAAGATGGAAGGAATGAGCTTTTTCTCATATATTTTCAGATCTATGAAGGACCTCTAAAAGGAGGTCAAGCAAATGAGAATGGAGAGATGCAATGAGACCTCTAGAGGGTTTCAAGATGGGGAATGTCCATGCACTTTCTATCAGCAGAAGAAGGAATCGTTATTGCATAGAGCTACAAAGAAATAAACTATGATATTTTCTTTTGAAGAAGAATATGAAAGGCATGGAGATGGAGGAAACTTAGATCATGAGATTCTAAGCGATTATCTTGCAAAGTACAAGTCTCAATCAAGGGCTTTCAAAGAGAATCTAACTCTCCAACAGTTTATTTAGATCAAAGAAGAGAGGATACCTTGTAGCTATAGATTAAGGTTTCTATTGTCTACATTTGATGGGTCATCTTCATGCACGACAAGGGATTGGAGAAGGGAGTTGGATGCATTCTTCTTGCTACATCCAGTAGTAGAAAGAGAAGTTGTTGAGATTGCAGTGTTGCACCTTGAGGGTGAAGAAAACATTTGGTGGTTCATCCATTTGAGTCATGCAAGAGTGACTGCTTATGAATATTTTACTCAAATTTTGATCAAGAAGTTAGATAAGAAGAAACCAGAGGAAAAGCAACTTCCACCACCACTTGTTGCAGGAGTACTTGCATCAGGAGAAGGAACACTTGCATCCTTGCAAAGTGGTATTGATCTCTTGACATTTAGAGTCCCATGCATTATTTAGGAGATGCATTAGGAGGAGGAGACTTATACCAACGCTGGTGCAGTAGTAGAGGAACAGCCATCATCATCACCGCTAGTTGGAGGATTCATGACACCAGAGGGAGGAACCCTTGTAGCAGTACAAGATGTTCCCAAGCTTTACCAAGGTATGCAAACATTTCCACTTCCTATTATTTTAGCACATCATATGGAGGATTGTGGGAACATTTCATAAGGGAAAATGCATGGCCTAGGGTCAAAACACATTGTTGGTTTGGAGCAGCAGACTATCACTACACAGAGGACCCTTGACTTGTTCAAGGAGGAGATATATAGTCATCCTAGTTATTCACTGATGAGATGCACACAACACTTTGGGTTGGAGTGTATAGTTTTGGAGGATAGGATGAGCATTATCCTAATAAATCGAATGTAGAACTATGTGTTCATCATTTTGTATGATCATGAGACAACAGATGCACCATCATGGAGATCAAGAGCGCTCATTGAGCAGCCATGATGAGTTGGGGGTCCAACTGTTATTGGGACATTCTGATGACCAATACACTTGTGTAGTAGTGTATAGGCAGATGGTTGATGGAGGATATCTTATGATGGATGGCATCTCCCATTATTATGATGAATCCTTCTTGATGAGCACTTCACAGATCAATGAGAATTTTTTTCCTACAACATACTTGGATCCTTATGGGGTCAAATTGGTCATTGATGAGTGGTATTCATTTGGATATCTCTAGGAGGTTTCATTTCAACATCCCATGAAATGCAAAGATAGTAATTAGATTTGGGAGGATGGTATTCTTTATTGGAAGGATACCAATTTGGAGCATGGTAGGAGACACCCACATTTGGATGAATGGGTGTGGATGGTGAGCAAGGGGTTGGTGAGCCACTTGCATATCTATGACACATGGCAGCAGGATGCATGGCTACACTGGCTAATCTTGAAAGAGTTTGTCCATCATGTGACATATCCTATTTCAAAGGGTGTGTTATGGTTTGGGGCATTGCATGGCACCCATATGTTATGGAAGCAGAAGATTTGGTTGTATGGGGAATTCTAAAAGTCAACTATCATGATGTTACTCCGTGACTTGTATGATGATGAGATGAGGAGGCAACAAGAGTTGTTGTTGCTTTCGATACTCTTGGGAGAGTATGGATTGATTTTCTCCCATACTTTGCATCACATTTCAGGAGTACAGGATGGAAAAATCATGGTGCAAAGGGGCTACTCTTTAGATTTGGAGGATCAGGAGGTAATTCCACATAGGAAGGAGTCTCCCACATGTAGCAGCATTATGATATGTGACTTTGGCATTGGGGGTGTCAAAGAGGGGAGTTATGAGATGACAGGAGCCTTATCAAAAAGGCCAACAACATTGTCACTTGGGAGCTTGGATTTGTTGGATTTTTCCCAGGATCACTTAACATATGGTGCACTTGATGGGCAAGTAGGAGATGAGAGTTATGGAGTGGTCGATGGAGATATCTATTACTATGATATGATCTTCTTGACTTGGATCTCCAAGCATAAGAATAAGGCATTCATGCAACACATGGTTCATTCCTTTCCATTCACCAAGGTCTCATGGAGACATATTAGACCACTGTGGAGAGATCATCCATGGAAATCATTACCAACTTACTCTTAGTACATGGTAAGAGTTCTATTTTTTCACTTATTGATCATCTAACAAATTATTTTCATTCTCTTGTCATTTATATACAGTGCATTGCTCCACAAGAGGGAAATATTTTATTTGGGCTTCATGGTCTTCCTAAGACCAACATATATTATGGAGATAGGCATTTCTTATATGGATTTAGGCAAGTGTTGTGCTATTATTTGTATGCTCAGTTCATACACAATGCCATTTACTATTTTCTAGTAAATGAAATAACATGCACAACTAGAAAATTGTTGGGAGACAACTTGCCATATTATATTCTGAGACATCAGTTAGCAAAATTGCACTGTAACCACTTGGGATACTATTGGTACCATTTAGAACTACACATAACCTTCAGTATATTTCTCATTTTCGCCCCATATTTTGATCATATTCTATTGACTTTATATGGGATGGTTTGGGCAAATACTAGAGAGGGGGTCTTTGAAGTTCTAGTTTCCCTTTTGCCTCTTGAAGGCAACATTATTGCAGCCCAATATCAGCAACAGCTCTACAATTTTCATAAGTGGAGAGAGAGACAACATGGGATAGAAAATTTGGTCTATCAAGTTCAGCTATGCAGCCCACCTACATTGCAGGAGCCAAAGGTGGAGGAGTTTTTCCATGAGTTACCATTTTGGAGGGTGACTCATTTTGTGTGGATGATAGCTTGGGGATGGGAGCTTCACATGGGAATGATGGTTCCAAATATATTTCAAATTCCATGCCTCAAGAAGGCCTCTAGATGGCACATAGTTTCATCCATGGATATCCCACTTCTTCATGATGATAGCCATTTGGATTTGTCACCAAAGGCTAACTTGTACACTTGGGAGGAGAAACTTGGAGACATATTGATGAGACAAAATCTTGTTCATTGGAGAATATTATCATATAAGGATGCTACATGAGGAGGAGAGGAGGTTGTTCAGTTAAATCCTTGCACTTTCTTGAGGAAAAGCAACATTTGGGAGGGGAGGACTGTAATATTCCTAAATTAGCATGCAGCTAATTGGAATATTAATTTATGCTTTTGTCATTTAGATAGATGAATAAGTGGGTAGGGAGACCCATAAATATATTTAGTAGGAATTAAATCCCTCTTAATGTGAAAGGGGATCATCTTAATAGTTGGATAATGCACCTCCATGTGTGAATAGGGGAAAAATCATGTGGACAAGGTCAATGTTGAACAAATCAACAACGATGGTATGGAGAGAGTGGTTCATTAATGGGAGACAAGGTAGTGTTAATAGGAGATAGTCTCCATGAGAGTAGTGGCTTTAATGAGTGGGGCCCAAGGTGAGAAGGCTCAAAATTCATATAAGGAAGGGCAAGGCAGCCATAGAAGACATGTTGGATGATTATTGATTTTGATCTTTTTGGATTTGGAATTGTCAGGTGACATTTCTATGCATGCTTTTTCTGTTTAGAAGGGTCTGTTGTACTGTCTAGTATAAGGGTGTTCCCAAGCGGGAATCCCACACTCATCCTCGAGGGATTTTAGGTGCATACTCAGGAGATATTATTGAGATGTATAGTCCACATCCAGGCATCAGGCCAAGCTTCAGTCTTTAACTACAACACAGTTTCTGTTCAGAGTTGTGTTGTGTTGCAAGGTGTTGCAATGGAGGATTGATAGGGCCAATTTATGAGATATTTTTCAGTGGAGGAAGAATTCCTTCTGTTGGGAGGCCACAAAGGAAGGTCAAGGAGCTGCATTTCATATCTTGGCACCAAGCCAACCTATTTCCACCTCCTACAGTGCAGTTTTCCTCAAGGACTGCATTATTTTATTGAGCATCTGCCGTGGAGGTTTCAGTGCCTCATTTGGGGTGTTTGATTTTCAGTGAAGGAATCATAATTTCATTGGAAGGGTATATTTGAGGAGATATATTCATTTTAATATCAATTTCAGCCACCTCCATCCAGTATTCAGTTGTAGCTGCAATTCAACCCTAGGGCCGCATTTCAGTATTTTTGCATTGTGGGTATTTCCAGAGACCATTTTTGGGTTGTCTAGGAAAAGTGTTTGGGAGCCTAGATCTTCACTCCCAACATTATTTGAGCTATATAACAGCATATCCATATTTTTGTAGCTTTCCTGTAGCATTTTATGCCTTAAAACTGTTGTTGTGGTGGATTCAACGCACGGGTGTACGAAATCACACGAGCTTAGAGAGTGTGGTCTACTCTCTAAACTATTGGTAACAATCAGTATGTGGGGGGAGCTCAAAAGAATAAAAATTAAATGAAATAATATGCTGAAGTATGCTCTAGCTAAAAAAATAAAACTAAAAACACAAAAGAAGCTATATAGAGAGTTCCAAACAGTAATAATGCAAACGATGGCTTGATAGCCTCTTCTTATTGAATGTTTGGAATAAAAGAAAATCTTACCCACTTGCCAAAGGGCCCCTAGGCAATGGCTCTAGGTATCGATTCAAGGATGTTTGTCTTTCAAGTTCTGCCTTTTGACGCAGCCTAACTCTCTCTCTCTCTGCTGTGGTGGACTAAGATGTTGGGTGGCAAACTATCGAGTCCTCTTTAGCTCCAGCTCTTGGGTCTCACACAATGTTGGTGTTGCTTGGGAAAATTTGGCTAGCATAACCTTGTGATCACCATTTGTTCATCTCTTGGTGGGTTTATATAGGTGAGCTTCAAATCCTCCTTCCCTGCCTTGGTACATGATGGATGGTGACCCAAGGGAGAGGTGTGATTCCATTGTGTGCTTTAATATTCTTTTGTGTGCTCACATAATGTCTAAGGAGGCACTGGTGGCTGTCCTTAGGTGGCTTTCACATAAGGAGTAACTGTCCTTTGCTTGTAGTGGTCCCGGAAAGTAACTTTTTCCATTTCTAGGAATGCACGCTTTTCGGGAAAAAGGGCGCGTAGAAGGCGCTCTTATCGAAGGAAAAAACACGCATTTGAGCATTTATGACTAGTTCAAATTTTATTTTCTCAAAACCTTAGAGATTTTAAATACTTCTTGATTCCATAATGTATTCCTGTCATGTAAATCCTTGGGCTCGACATTAATTGATGTTGTCTTCTGTTGTACAACTTTACAGTGTTAACAGTTGCCCCCTAATGTGTGAGGTCTAGGAAGAACTGTATAGCTGAAATACATTATGGTTTCTTTTCTATATCGTACGCAGAGAGAGAGAGAGAGAGAGAGGCCTGCGTGTACTTTTGGAATAGACAACACCTTGCACTATTTCTGAGATAACCATGGCCTAAGGGACCTCCTACAAGCAGACAAAATATACAACATATTTGCAAAATTTCAACAAGGCGGGCATGTCCCATGCTCGTGATGCTATGGCTAGTTAAACAAAATTGACAGATACATGTGTTGTCTGTGTCACTACTATGGTAGTGATGCTAGTGATTGTTGACGATGACTGTTGATGCCCTCAGGGGCGTTTTTTTCTTTGACGATAGGTGGAATTTGGTACCCATATGCATAATATTGGTATGGCATATCACTGCGCGATGTACGCATATGTACTGGCTGGGACCTGCTTGTGTAAGCATTTTTGTCAGAGACACTTATAAAGGCACGGGTCTTCGATGGATCTTGATCAAAGTGCAATGGTTGTAAGGTATGATACCATTGTGACATGAAAGCATTTGTTGTAGTCGAATGTCAAGAGGATCAATGACAACTATGGACAATGATGTCTCCCATAGTGCCACCCAAGGATACCCCTTTGCATGGGGAGGGGTCATCCAAGGTACTGCTTCCTTTGTGGAAAAGAGGTATTGAGGTCGACAAAAAGGATGCCTTAACTGAACCATGATGGGTTTAACATAGGCATGCTGGTGAGAGGTAGCTGAAAACGGATGATGGGGATTTAGTGGCCTGAGGTCTAAGTATACTTAAGTATCTTGGCGGCATTCATAGGTATTTCTGAAGGGAAAAGTCCCTGGAGTCGGTAGGACCTCCAGGGCGAGTATGAATCGGCTATGATTGTCGTAATGGTGCGTGCATGGGGGGGGTGAAATACTTCGACCAAGGGAGATGGGGGACTGCTGCCATGGGAGAAAAGGTGAAATATGAGGGTGAAGGGGTGAAGGGAATCGTTTTCAGTCTTTGTACACTTACCAAAAGAATAAAATAATGGGGGTTGGTTTGTACAAAACACAAAGACGGGTACCCCAAAACATGAAAGAGGGTCGCTCACTGAAGGTGTGAGGATGGTGTTTTTCTGGGGGTAGGGATCCCATTGGTTGGTCTCATGTGCGGGGTTGATGAAGCAGAAGATGTCATAGATGGGTTTATGTTGATGGAGGTATGGCGGGCCAAATGCGGTGCATGGAGGTGCGCTTTCATTCTGCTTGTACAACCCGATCGTCCGGGAAGGGGGTTGAGTTTAAATTGTGAACTTGACCGTATGCATGATATGTGGATGGGCATGAGGTGCTTCCTGGACTAAAATGGTATGGCCATGGCGTCACTTGTGGGGTGATGTATGGTCTACTTTGGATGACGATCGCCATGGAGGGTTGGCTCTACCTACCATCGTGGATGTTTATCATATGCAGGGTGTGGTGATGATAAACATGGTCGGGTATGAGGACCCTATGGTTTATTTCCAATGGAGAAATGGTGTTAGGATATGCAAAGTTTTATGGGACTCTATCATGCTGAGGGTAGAATGATACCTACTTCATAACTCTCAGTGGGTGGTGCTGTGAATGGTTTGCGGGTTTTTCCTACAAAAAACAACTACCTCAAGTGAAAGCATCTTATTTTCATCCAATATTATTGAAAAACATGAATTTTGGAAAGGAAGATGGGAGGGTGCATACCTGTGGACACTTGAAAAAATATTTCTTCGGAAAGCGAATGTGTGGCATCACCTTTGTTTGTTATGGAGTGTTGATCACAGTGCTTCTTTCAGTCTGGTGATCAGATACTCTCAGCTTCATTTTTCCCTTTGGATTTGTTTCTTGGCTCCCAGTTTTGATTTCATTTGCGGTTTCCCCCAGACTGAGATCAGGGGGGGTGTTGCTGGTTACTGCCCCTTGTCCAGGATCTCCCTTTTGGTTTGTTCCTCGGCTTCTTGTTGCAGCTTTTAGAGGATTGCCATAATTCTCCTGGTTGTATGGTTGGTGATGAGCCTAGGAAGGGTTGCACTAGATTGACCAATGCCTTATGTTGTGCCATTGGTCCATTATGTGCGGGAAATGGGGGATATTGGTTCCCTTGTCCCTGGTTGGTATATGAGTGTCGGGGTGACTTTCATGATAGCTAGGTTGTGATACATTCTAAGTAGAATCGAATGAGTATCCAGGGTATTGATTACTGCTGCCTAGGTGTCCTTGGGCCAAAGACCCGATCAAGCCATCTGTAGAATCGATGAGCATGGTACTACTACTACCTAGGTGATCCTGGGTCAAAGACCCGGTCAAGCTGTCTGCAGAATCTACCTACCTGGTAACTCCCTAACTACCATGGGTGTTATTGCTGCCTAGGCATCTTGGGTCAAAGATCCAATCAATCCGTCTGCAGAATCTACCTACTTGGTAACTCTCTGAGTATCATGGGTGTTACTGCTGCCTAGGAGATCTTGGGTCAAAGAACTAATCAAGCCGTTTGCATAATCTACCTGCATGGTCACTCCCCAAATACAGATTACTATTGCCTAGGTGACCTTGGGTCAAAGACCTGTATCAAACTATCTGCAGTAGATGACGCACCATATAACTCAAGAGGATGAGGCAACCAGGTTCCCCTGACCCTAGTTGGTGTATGGTGGCTTGGGGGGAGGAGGGAAAAATGGCTGCCTTTTTGGTGACTGTCGTTCCTCCTGTAGGCACATGATGGTACGAGGTTCTTCATTGACAGACTGGATGGAGGGGTCCTCTTGATAGGATCGCTCGATCGCATGTAAGGCATCCCTATATCGTGGTATTTTTGGACAATGGTGGGTGTAGTGCCCATAGGTGTCACAGAGCATGCATGCATGATTGGTACGCAGCGGTTTGCCTATACTTTTGGTGGCAAGTTCCTTTTTATGGGAATGTCATTTTGAGGTGCTTGCCTCGCACCCGAGGAGTGGTTTTAACTTTTCCAACTCCAGGCATATGTGAGTAGGGTGTCCTATGACATCACATATAGTGCAAGCTGATGACTCCCTCTTCATGGTGGGGGTCACCACTTTCTTTCCTTTCTTGGCAATTTTCTTGGTCGTGGTCACCGGTTTCACAATGGGAAATTTCCCTTGTGGGGGCAGTTTCGACCATTGCTTGGGTAGGCTAGGGTTCCTCGGGACTAAGGGGCTTTAACCCAAATGTAGTAACATTGGTAGTTGTTGTTCCTGAAGGGGGGACAAGGTACCAAATTGGGAATTCCAACGATATGTTGGGTAATACTAGTGTTGCCAAGACCTGCTGGGAGGTGAATCCAAGAGGTGGGTAGAGGAAAGGAGTTTGGGAGGCGGCACAGACTAGGGAGGCTGTAGTAGCTAATGCCTCAGTGTCATTACTGCTTGAGTTCGTGTCCTGACTAACCTCGGTGCTTGATGTGGACATCATGCATACCGGGGCCCCTGTGGCATCGGATGATACTTCAGGGATAATAGGAGGATCTCCTAGGAATGACCCTAGGAAGGACGACAATTTGAATTGGCCAGGGCCATATTCTTGATACCGTAAAAGACCATCTGTGGATGTATCTACATAGGGTAGAACCATATCTGTGTTGGTCAAGGGATGCTTTTCAGTGTGCATCAGCTAGTCTACTGTGATGATTTGATCCTCGTGGGGGAACATCATGATGCGGAAAACAGAGGATGCTATGGCAGACATGGTGTACATGTAACTCTACCCAAGGAGTATATTGTAATCCAAGTGAGCGTCCAATACTTTAATGTCTATGTGGACCGTCTTGCCGGCTGAGCATATCAGTACATTTTGGAAGAGAACGACAGGGGTCGATGGACGACCGTCACATGCTCTGAGTGTGATGACAAAAGGTTTGAGTTCGGGGGCTCCTAACTTCTGCCATACATTTTTTGACATGATGCATGTGGATGCACCCTCGTTAATGACATACTAGTGAATAGTGATATTCTGTACTGATACTGGTATCTAGAAGGCGACCATGGAGGTAAGCCTAGGGGTGGCTTTGTCTAAGTCAAAATCCATCATGCGCGTGTCGGCAAGGTCGACGGCACCTAATGCAGAAAGTAGGGCTTTTCATTGCTTTACGACTGCAATACCTCCAAAGCGGACATAGCAATGGGTGACTGAGCTAAATCGTCTACGATGTTGTAATTATGGGCTGCTTTGGACTAGTTACCTGCTCGCCTATTAGGCCCTTTTACCATTTTTGGCAATGGTTCCTATTGGGGTTCCCATGTTTTGGCCAGATTGGCAAGACCAAAAGATGAGACAACATCATAACCACTTTGGGGCCCTAGGATCTAGCCCTCCTGGACCCGGAGAGGGATCTCTCCAAAAAAACAAAGAATGATGTATCTTTGAAAGCTCAAAATGAGATTTTAGGCTAGGTATGAAGCACAAAGGGGGTTTTAAAATGATTTGGTTGGTTGGTTGCTGGGTTGGTCATGAGATCATAGACTGAGAAAGTAATGGGAGAAAAGGAACAAAACAACAGGATGCTTCAGCAAAGAGGATAGGTCAAGAAAGTGCCATCCATTGGGCTATGGAGTCATGAAAGGTAATTACTTGCAACAACTAGCCAAGGCTTTCAAAGGGCAAGTCATCTACACTAAAGGATATTTTTAGATAGATGGTGGGATGGAACATTAAGGATTGAAAGTGAAAGAAAGAAAACAACCCAATTTCTGTCTATAGATCAGGTCAGAGGTCATTTAACTCCAGACCTGCTTGAACATACTCAAAGGAAAATTTCAATGGAGGGACAAAGGGGCAGCTTATAGATCGGACCAGAGGTCATTTAACTCCAGGTCATCTTTAGCATGCTCCAAGGGAAAACAGAGATAAGTTTTACAGAGCCAGGTTCTATAGATCAGAGAAGGACTTTGAACCTTCAATGCTTTGACACCGGAAAGAGATCTTAGAAATGCCAGCTGGTCGCATAAGGATCCTAGTGGACAAGGCTAACTCTAATCCCCAATGTTCCCAAATCTTCCAGCTTCAACCCAACAAGAACAACTAAAGACAGATTCCATTAATTCATACATCAGCTAGCAGGCAATGACATCCACTACACTGGTTAAATTAACTGAAATCAACCCTTAGATAACACATTTAGAAGAAAACATTGAAGGTGAGGAGAGCAGAGACATAGGTTACCTAACAAGGGTAAATCCTATGCCATATTTCTGATGCAAGCCAGCAGAAAATGAAACAGTATGAAAATGTAATAAACAGTGTTAGAAAAACATCACCAATAGTAATAGACCAGGATCCTGTGAAATGTGCTCGATTAATTGATGCAAAACCAGTCACATACACTGAGCTCAATGGCTAATACAGTCCAAAATTTCTCCTCCAAGCCTACTACATTACAAAATACTCTGCTATTCCCTCCCAAGACTGTTCTAACAGTCAAAATGAATCCTTCTAACAACAATCGGCAACAACCGAACAACCACCTTTACAACATGTTCTTCAGGATTCTTATAGGAGAAAAGAATAGCAGGAGTAGATGTAAACTTAAATGCATCATTAAAACTCTGAAGCAGCGAGAGGGCCGAGGCCTCGTTCTATTTTAAATACAGGGCATTGAACTTCTGCACTCTTTGGATGAAAGAGTGGTCTTCGTCATGCTGCAATTTACTCCAGGTTTGTCTTTGATGTACTTGTTGTAGCCTTTTGCAGAATTCTGGTGAATAAACCGAGGTGTATGGACAACTGTGAGGTCTGTCATACCGCATAACTAATGCACTGGTAGCATAGGACTGTTGTCAGGGCAGAAAATCTCTCTAGAACACGGCATAGGATGAGAACTGTATGGGTGCGTCGTCCTTTATGGAAAGAACCTTCTGCTGATGTGAAAACCCTTTAGTATTATTTTATGTGCCTTGGACCTTCTGATCGATCCTTGGGGTCTTCGAACTGGTACCTTTTCCTTCTAAATCCCTGAAAAAGGCTCAAAAATCTTCAATTACGTGCCTTGAACTTTCTGCTGTTCCACTGATACTCTATGTCTACAAAGTCTGCGTTTAAATGGCTCTGGAAGGTTTGATAGAGTTTTAGCTGCGTATTTTGAATGCGCATCCTGTCATGGCTCCTTCCCAGGCTTTCTTCATAAATTCAACCCCTAAAAATGGTCCTTTCTTGCGCTATGTGCCATTGCAACAGTGATTGTGAACCACAGTGGTTTTCACCACCCGAAACCCTGCAAAACACGTAAACATGTTAAGAAATCATGCACGGGGAGGGTGAATGCAACGGGGATGACGAAAGTGGATGTGCAGCTGGTGAAATGGTGGAATAGTGCGGGACTATGGTGGAAAATGCAGTGGGAGGCTTGCAGAATGGTGGTGCAGTGGGAAAATGACATTGGAGGGACCTTTCAATGAATATATATATAGGGACGGGCGAAATATGTGATGAAACACGTGGAATGGTGACGTGGCGGGACTGGTCAACGGCGGGCATGCGAATAAATCTGGACCGTCCGATCTCAGGAGGAGATCAACGGTGGAAAACATATCGGAGGGTGACATATGGCGGTCTAGGGGTACGGATACCTTGGGTTATCCACCGTGCAACTTCGTGGAGCGATCACCATTTGATGGGCAGCTCTGGATTGGACGGTGCATGTGCATATCGCGCCGGGTTTTCTGCCGAATGATAACGCGTGATGGGTGGGCAGTTTTCAAACAATGTTGGTGCCACGCGTCAGGCGATGAGTGGAATCGCTCTGAAATGGAAAATATCGCCCGCCCTCCAAAGGCAGTGCGAAGGAAACTGGCGGATTTTGAATAGTGCGCAGTTGCGGGGACCACCGGGCGGGGAAACTCTGGGCCGTCGGATCGTTGATCCATGGGTAAATTAACGGTGGAGATGCGATGAACGGTGAAAGGAGGTGGGTGATGGGCGCTATGGGGAATGCGATGACCATCCGATCTATACAGATCGATGGTTCAAAATGCGCCCGATACACATTTGCGCTTGTTACACTAAAAATTGTCACATTGACATTCTGCTAATTGTATGAGCTCATTGTCACTCATACATGCCTCCTCTGCAAGTCTGACAACCTTTGTTCCTCATTCCAAACCTTGAAAATCAGAGAAAAGTTCCTAAAAATGGAGGAAAAACCCTTAAAACTCAAAAAAGCCTTGGGTACGCAGGTAACATGAAGCCTGCCTGCGTTCCTAGCTATGGTACGCAGGTAATGTGAAGAGGAACTGCGTTCTAGAACGTATTTTTCTAGTATTATGCCTGTGGAACCCCTGTAAGATCAAAAAAGCGCGAAATTAAACTGGAAAAGTTGAATTTTGGTCAATTCTAGAAGGTTCTAGATGAGATTTTTTGGGGATGAGTACGCTTTAGTAAGGTGCATGTATCCCACACCTTAAGGAACTAATCCCTTGATGTGAGGAGCCTATCCCTTTGAAGGAGGATTATATCCCTTTAAAGGTGGAATCCTAACCTCCTCATCTGCTCTATAAAAGGAGGCATTGAGTAGCCTCAAGGGGTTAAGTCAAGAAGATTTTTGTTAAGAAAAAGTGAAGTGAAGATTTTTGAGTTGAAGTGCTGTTAAGATTTAGACTTCTTTGTGCTCCTGAAGGAAGAGTGCAAGACTTATCAAAGTAGAGGAGATTCCTGCTTCGGACCCCGGGAAGGCCTTTCGAACATCAAGGCTAAGGTTGTAAGGTTCTTCTGTTATTTTAAGATTAATACAATCAAGTTATGTTTTTCTCAATAAATTGTCGTTCGATTGTTTATCTCAATAAGTTGTTGTTTGATCATTTATTTCATAGATTCCTTGATCACTATGATAGGTATGTTTTATAATTATTTGTTATATAGGTGCTATTTGATATTTTCTTGTTTGTGATTGTAGATCAACGAAAGATGATACTTTCTTGCGACAAAAGAGCTCTTGTTGCGATGAAGGATTATTGATGCGACGGAAGCACTACGACCGCAAATAAGCTTTTGGATCTAAGGTAGAATCAACACCTTCATAACATTTATTTGTAAAACGAATATATCTAGAGAAAGACAAAATTAGTTGTTCGTTTTTTGCTAGATTGTCTTCTGACACTAGGGAGATCGGTCTTGTCTGCAAGAACGATTTATCCGGCCAACAAATTGGTGACTCCACTGGGGAAAGAACTTGTTGTTTTTAGTTCTCTTTTATTTTGATTTAAAGAAAAGTTTTTCCTGGTTTTTGATTGATGGATATCTGCCTGGGTAGCTTAGGTTTTCTCTGTTTTTGAAAATTTTGAAATCTTTTAAGTTTTTCTTGAGCTTTTCTTGGGACCGCACTTTTCCTTCTTTGGACAGTGCGGACAGTTTCGCATGTTTTCTTTAGTAAACAGTGCGGTACCGCACCTGTTACTTCTGGGAGCCTGCGGACCCTGTTAAAATTTTGGAAAAACTCTAGATTTATTTTTTCAGTTTAGTTTAGATTTAATTTAGAATTCTTAGCATCTACCTAGATTTGTATTTTTCTGTCAAAAATTCTTGTTTCTGAATTTCTTTCAGCAATTTTTCATCTCATCAATCTCCGTTAATTGGGTGTTTTGAGTCTCTTTTTTAAGAAATTCTTAATTTTATTTCCTTTGGTCATTACTTGGAGGTTTATCTCAGTCTTTTCACAATTTTGCATCTTTTTGCTTTCGTTTTTGCAAAAAAAAATCCCCCAGTCATTCGTTTTTGCAAATTGCGTATGAGTGTTAATCGCCTTTGAGTGTTTTTCGATCTTTGGAACTCTCACCCGATTTTCTTGACTTGCACTTGATTGGTTCTTAGATTAAATTAGAATCATCTTGTGTTTGAGAATTCTCTTGTATAGATCACATTTGCATAATTAGAATTCTCATTTTCAGAATATAAATGAAAAATGTGCATAGATTACATTTGCATACTTTTCAAGTGAATTGTGCATAGATTACAATTGCATAGTTTACATTCTGAAAAATCAATTGTAGATTTAGATCAGTTTTCTTTGATTTGAATTTAGATGTTTTTATGCTTGTTTTAAAAACACAAAAATATAAAAATTGTTTTGGAATTGATTTTCATTAGTTTTTCTTGATGAAATTAGTGCATTAGAGAATTTGTCATATTTTCTCTTAGTAATCAATCTTTGCATTGTTGGAAGTATATGGAAACTCTCTCCTTACTTTAGTTAGGATTCATCGAATTGAAAAGATTACATTATCATTTTTTATTGCATTTAGTTTTGGGTCGGGTCATAACACCATTGGTTTCGTATCCATTTACCCTTTTGAGTAATAACAGCCTAAATAACACAGCGCTTAATAAAATTCATCTAGTAATTTTTACATTTTTAGGGCCCTTTCCACCAATCTAGCTCAGGATTAGTGCTTTGGAATAGGTTGTAGTTAACTTTCCAAAGCAACTAAAACAAACAAGTAGATAAATCTTGCGGTAGGAAATAAATCCAATTGTAATTGGTACAATCTGGGACGCTTCTCTTAAAGAAGTTAATCGCGAGATCATGTCCGAACCTTTGAGACAATCAATTCTATTTCATTGGGGAAGATAGAATATTTTGCGCGCATTACAAACGGTAAAGCTCGGATTAACCATTGTCGAGGAGCCTAGGTTCACTTTTCGGTAAACCTCGGATTGACCATGTCGAGGAGCCTTCAAGGGGATTGAGCTTTGTTACTCTGCCCTTGCGCGTGGGATCAGATCGTAGACTGTTCCCCCAGTTGTATTTGTTACTGTTGGTAACCTTAGTGTCCAAAAACTTAATATTATTTCCTAAGGTGACGGTGAAGGAAAGATCTCACTGTACCTGGAGCAGACGTCGACTAGACTCACTTGGACTCTCTGGGGGGTTATCTTCACTTGAGATGGTTTTGTGAAGAAACTTGTGCCAGTCTGTTTCATTAAGCAAGTTGTCGGGGTAGCTGTTCCAACTGCCCTTTCTGTATTAAATTCTACGATGTTGGATTTCATCACCAACTAGTGTTTTTAGTATGGGAAGTTACTGTTTGTGTGTGGTTTGACTCCTAGATTTGATAGCGCATGTTAATTTATTTGTTTTTACTTTTAGATACCATAGGTGTGAATTGTGAATTTTAATTGTTAGGTGTGAATTGTGAAGTGTTAATTTTAGTTTTAAATTGTTAATAAAATTCACTGAAGTTGAATATAATGGCAACTGTTCCGGAATTTACCAACCAAGGAACTCCTCTTAATGAGAATCCTAGTACTTTTACTTTCTTTGGAAATGTTGGTCCTCCTTATATGGCTACTTTTTCATTACCTGGATTTACAATAGGTTTACCGATATGGTTATTTTCAACTTCATTGGCCCCGAACACTCCAATTGTTCCACCTCAACCGGATGCTTCACCTCAACAGAGTTCACCATCTCAACATCACCAACCTTCTGTTGAACCTTTACCTTCTTCGCCTAATATTTCTTCCTCCAGTTCTTCCTCTTCGCTTGGTAAAAGCCTTGACGCTAGTAACCAGGTGGCTAAGAAGAAGAATAAAGGGAAGAAGAAGAAGAAGAAGAAGCAAGATAAGAAAGAAGTCAACCAACCAACCATGGATGTAAGTGTTAGTTGTGTTGAGGAAACCTCCAACATGCATCGTAAACCCAAATACCCTTGCAGGCTTTGTAAGGGTGACCACTTCCTTATCAATTGTCCCGGTATTCCGAAAGTCTTGGAAGTATGGTCTGAAAAATCCCATCAACTTTCCGTTGATCCATCAACCAGTGATAGTCAGGTTCCTGGGAAAAAGGGTAAAGTTAGGTTTCCTTGTAAGTTATGCAAAGGGAGTCATCAAACTCACATTTACCCTCACATGGATGAAGCCTCAAAATTGTTGGAAAACCTTACTGTTCCACAGCAAGAATTTCCAACTGGTTACCGTAAACTTTCTCCCAACCTACTGTCAACTAACGGAGTGATTGATATTATTTCAAGTATATTCGATCCCACTCTTCCATTGGAGAGTGAAACTCATATCACTCAGGTTGATGATCCATTAGTTGATCAAGTGGTCGATTCGATTTCACATTCGGTCGATCCCATTCTCCCTATAGAGAATGAACTTCATACTGCTCAAGTTCTTCTTGTTACATCATATTCTTCTACGCCGGGGGGCATTTCACCTGTTTCTACAGAACCCTCTCCAAGTACTGAGGTATTTTCCTTTGATTGGAATAGACTGATAAAACCTCGTCTTCCTTCCTCCATTCCTTTCCAAATAATTATGAAGTTTGGTGGTAGGGACATACACCGCACACAGGTAGATGAAGGTGCTTCTGTTAGTATTTTATCCTCAACTGCTTGGAAAGCTTTGGGTTCCCCTCAGCTTGTGCCTATTACGCAGAGTCTGAAAGATTTTAACAGAACCATTAGTGAACCTTTCAGGATCCTTCCTAAGTTTTCTATTACTTTGGAAGGTAAAACTGTCTGTATTGATCTTATGTTAGTTCGAGGCCCCTTGGATTTCAATTTACTCCTTGGGCGAGACTATGTTTATGCAATGAAAGCTGTCATATCGACACTCTTTCGCGTGATGTATTTCCCTCAAAATGGAAATATTGTGACTGTAGACCAGCTTTCGTTCCCTAGTCTTGTTTCTACTACCAATAATATGACACCCCTAAATGTTCCTGATTCTAAAGTGGTATCTACCCCGCCACGGGTTAATTATGTGGCAACTAGTCCCATGTTTTCAGTTACCGATGGAGGCGAGCCTCTCACTGTTTGCTCGAATTCCTATGACTTAGATCCGGTAATTGACATGGAAAACTCTATGGGATTATTTGAACGTGATATTCTTATCCCTTTTGAGTCCCTTGACATGTGTTCCTTCCAGAGAACTATTCTTCCTTCTGATGAAGACCTCTTGGAAGCCATGATAAAGGTGTCTCTATTGACATGTGTTTCTTCCTGTTGGAAGCCATGATCAAATGAGTCTGAGGACGGTTCCTTTTACTGTGTCAACCTCGTTAAAAAATGAATCAGTGAGTGAGGAGAGTTCCTTTTACTGTGTCAACCTCGTTAAAAAATGAATCAGTGGTCCGAGGAAAGTTTTTTATACTGTGTCAACATCATTAAAAAATGAATCAGTGAGTCCGAGGAAAGTTCCTTATACTGTGTCAACCTCATTAAAAAATGAATCAGTGAGTCTGAGGAGAGTTCCTGTTACTGTGTCAGCCTCATTAAAAAATGAAACATGTTTGGCGAGGAAACTTCCTTGTACTGTGTCAACCTCATTAAAAAATGAATAAGTGAGTCCGAGGATAGTTCCTTTTACTGTGTCAACCTCGTTAAGAAATGAATCAGTCAGTTTGAGGATAGTTCCTGTTACTGTGTCAACCTTATTAAAAAATGAATCAGTCAGGTGAGGATAGTTCTTTTTACTGTGTCAACCTCATTATAAAATGAATCAGTGGCTGTGAGGAGAGTTCCTTGTACTGTGTCAACCTCGTTAAAAAATGAATCAGTGAGTCCGAGGATAGTTCCTTTTACTGTGTCAACCTCGTTAAAAAATGAATCAGTGAGTTTGAGGATAGTTCCTGTTACTGTGTCAACCTCGTTAAAAAATGAATCAGTTGGCGATGAGGATAGTTCTTTTCCTGTGTCAACCTCATTAAAAAATGAATCATTAGGTAGATTCTAGAGAGTAGATTGGTAGATTAGAATAAATAGTTTCTGAGGACATTTCTTTTCCTGTGTCAACCTCGTTAAAAAATGAGTCAGTTGGTCTGAGGATAGTTCCTGTTACTGAGTCAACCTCGTTAAAAAATGAATCAGGTATGAGGACAATTCATTTCCTGTGTCAACCTCATTAAAAAATGAATCAGTAAGTTATGTAGGTAGATTATAAATAAGTAGTCTCTGAGGATAGTTCCTTTTACTGTGTCAACCTCGTTAAAAAAATGAAACACGTTGCCATGAGCATAGTTCTTTTCCTGTGTCGAGCTCGTTAAAAAATGAAACAAATCCTCCCCTAATTGAGTCGAGTCTTTGAATAGACCTCGTAAATGTTAAGTAATATATTTAGGTTAGTTTTTAGGTCGGGTCTTTCATATGATCTCGTAAATGAACCTTCATTCCATCCAGCTATTAATTACCATCTGTGTACTTAGTTGAATGAAATGAAGCTGAGGGGGCATGCGCTCTAGCAGTTACGCTTAGGGGGCATCAAGCACAGTTTTCTCTCTGTTTCAAGCTTGTGTAATCATGAAACCACTATGAAGCATAGTTTTCCTCTATTTCAAGCTTTTGTAAAAATGAAACCTATCTTGAGTCAATTTCGGTTATTTTCAAGACTCGTTAAACTCATGAAAATCCCAATATTATTTTGCTATCTTTCATTCTCGTAAAAAAACTGAAAATGCCGAGTTCTTTCCATCTTTTCCTGCTCGTAAATTAAATTGAAAGTCGGCCATATGAGTATATTTTTATCCCTTTTTCGAACTCGTTAAAACTTACAAAAAATCGAAGCCTTGGAGTCCTCTTTTAAGCCCTTTTCACACTCTCTAAACATGAAAATATTGCCGAGCACTTGATTATTCAAACTTGTTAAAGTAAATGAATGATCGTCCCTTCAGTATAAGTTTACCCCTTTTCCGGACTGAAATGGACTATTTACGAAAAAGGTATACGTTGACTAATTACGGTCAATAGAGTTCTCTCCCGCATTATTTTATCCTTTTTCGAGCTCGAGAGACTAAATTTACGAAAAATTACACCCACGGAGTTTTCTTAAGTTTTTCTTCTGACTCCCTAAAACTGAAAAACACCGAGTTTCTCCTATACTGGACTCGTTAAAATTTAACAGTAAAGGACCTGTTTAATTTTCAACAGGAACGAACCACTCCTTCTTAGGGTTTGAATCTTAAACTAAGTTGGACTCATCCAAAGGATGAGCTTATAAACAAGCAAATGTTATCCTCCTCAAGCTTGTCAAAAATAAAGAGGTACTTGCCAGAAATGGTGGGGGAAAAGAGAGAAAAACGAACCTGTTTGATACATCTTGATTATTCAGAAAACCGTTAACCACTCTCGAACATGGCACTTTTTGTTCACCTGGGTTGGGAAAATCCTTTGCCTAAAAGTTAATCAAACCACATTGAAAGTCTTCAGCCGGTTTCTGGGTATTAGCTTTGGGTCAATTGTCACCAAGCCATCTGCAGTGTCATTATGTGTTCAAGAGGATAGTTCAAATAAACCATTCATTTGCGGAATATTTGTCATCCATTTTGACCATCCCTGAGTCAGTCCTTGCCAATATATTTTCAAAACTTGATCTATGATTTTGTGTTGTGGGCTTGCCTACGACGAATCACTTTCTATCGACGACAGCTCATTATCTAGGAAGTTGATCCAGAAATCGTCAGTACCTTGAAATTTGCATGTCTTAATGGCAAGTTTCTCGCCTTCGACGACAGGTTGCATCATAGACCTTCGATCGAATGATTCCGTGACATGTTCGACTTCAGCTCATTCATTCACATTTCATGGATTGTACTGAGTACTTTGAGAGCCATTGACATTACTGGTGGTTACTCTCACACTTGTTAACAATTTACATCATTGACTGGTAATCAAGTGGTTTCTACCGTGTTCGACTTGAACACATTTAATCGCATGGATAGAATCGTACTAGTTCGAGATGTGGAAATCAAGACCCTGGATCTAGTTTCTACCATCTAGGCTGTTAGTATGTATAACAAAATATTGGGTCATTCTAGATCTTGGTGCACGATTAAAATAACATTAACCAAATCTAGATCCACCTTTTATGGAATATTTTATTATATTTGTTGGAGGGAAAAGGTATTTGACTTGGGTCAAATCCCTTTATTTGTAAATAATAAATAAATAAATGATTTAGTTATAATTTTAAGGAAGTGGTTGAATGATAATCAAATAAATAATGATTTATTTAATTATTTGTGGGTGATTTAGTCATATTTAACAAGGAATATTATTTAAATAAGATTTAAATAATTATTCCTAGAAAATAATAAAATAAATAGAGATTTATCTAATTAATTTCTTTGTTTTGGGTTAAACATGATGAGGAATAATAATTAAATTATTGTTTAATTAATCATTCTATGAGGAAAATCAAACAAATATAGATTTGTTTAATATTTCCTTTTGGGGTTTCCTGTTTAGACCATAAACAACCTAATAAATGTGGTTTATTAAGTTATTTGACATAGTGAAAGCAATTTTACTTAGGGTAAAATTGGTCTTACATGGTGTGCTTGGGTCCATCTAATGATAGTAGGTTAGATGACCAGAAAATGGTGTAACATAGGCTGCAAGGAATTTTGTTATCATTCATATAGTAGACTATTTATAAACAGATGGCTACATCCATACTGTGTCTACACATGTCTATACTGGATGTATTCAAAATCATTCCTGTATCAGAACAGTTTTCTAGTTAGTTTTGATCTGAGTATGGGAATGCCTACCTCAGCGATGATATGATTACATATATATATTTTGCATTGAATTTTTTTACAGGTTCCGACTGGGGTGTCCACAGGATGATCCTTGAAATGATAAAGTACTTCACTCTTCATATATGACAGACTTCATCTTCATCTATTCCAGACTTCGCACTTTAGGGGGCAATCTGTTACACTAAAAAGTGTCACCTTGACATTCTGCTAACTGTATGAGCTCATTAACACTCATACATGCCTCCTCTGCAAGTCTTACAACCTTTGTTCCTCATTCCAAGCCCTAAAAAATGGAGGAAAAACCCTTAAAACTCAAAAAATCCTTGGGTACGCAGGTAACATGAAGCCTGCCTGCATTCCTAGCTAGGGTACGCAGGTAATGTGAAGAGGAACTGCGTTCTAGAACGCATTTTTCCAGTGTTATGCCTGTGGAACCCCTGTAAGATCAAAAAAGCACGAAATTAAACTGAAAAAGTTGAATTTTGGTCAATTCTAGAAGGTTCTAGATGAAATTTTTTGGGGATGAGTACGCTTTAGTAAGGTGCATGTATCCCACACCTTAAGGAACTAATCCCTTGATGTGAGGAGCCTATCCCTTTGAAGGAGGATTCTATCCCTTTAAAGCTGGAATCCTAACCTCCTCATCTGCTCTATAAAAGGAGGCATTGGGTAGCCTCAAGGGGTTAAGAAAACTAATGGAGGATTGAAGAAGTTAAGTTAATATTTTTGAGTTGAAGTGTTGTTGAGATTTAGACTTCTTTCTGCTAAGCTTTTGAGAGGAAAGATCACATACCTCTTTTTGCTCTTGAAGGAAGAGTGAAAGACTTATCAAAGTAGAGGAGATTCCTGATTCGGACCCCGGGAAGGCCTTTCGAACATCAAGGCTAAGGTTTTAAGGTTCTTCTATATATTTTAAGATAATACAATCAAGTTTTGTTTTTCTCAATAAATTTTCATTCGATTGTTTATTTCAATAAGCTGTCGTTTGATCATTTATTTCATAGATTCCTTGATCACTATGATAGATATGTCTTATGATTATTTGTTATACATGTGATATTTAATATTTTCTTGTTTGTGATTGCAGATCGGTAAAATATGATACTTTCTTGCAACAAAAGAGCTCTTGTTGCAACGGAAGGAATATTGATGCGATGAAAGTACTACGACCGCAAATAAGCATTTGGATCTAAGGTAGGATCGACACCTTCATAACATCTATTTGTAAAACCAATATATTTAGAGAAAGACAAACTTAGATGTTCATTTTTTGCTAGATTTTCTTCTGACACTAGGGAGATCGGTCTTGTCCGCAAGAACAATTTATCCGCCCAACAAGTGGCAGACAACGAAAAATATTGGCAGGTCTTTGAAGGAGACAAAAAGATTGAAGATTTTCTGGTGGGCAGAAATGAGTTCGAATTTTCTGATTCCGACTCAAAATATGATGACAGCTACCCAAGTGAGGATCCCCCAGATGAACAAGCAACACCCTGTAACATAGAGATAAACACCTTGAATGAAGAAACTGGAAATCCAACTGAAAAATGTGAAAATGTAGATAGCGAAGAGATAGAGGTGTTGCATGCCAAATACAAGAATATACCCAGAGGCCTAGAACCCTTGGAGGACCTTTTTGACTTTGATGATGTAGCAAAAAATCCCACTATAGAACATGCAGACTCGGATATAGAAGAATGCAACATTGGCACTGAAGATAAGCCCAAAATGATTAAACTAGCTAAGTCTGTGCCTGTAGACATGAAGAAGAAATAAATTGACCTATTTAAGGAATTCATTGATGTGTTTGCATGGAGCTATGAAGACTTAAAGGCCTATGACACCAACATCATACAACACAAGATACCCTTGAAGGAAAATCAGAAGCCTTTTAGACAAAAACTCCGCAGAATCAATCCAAAACAATTGCCTACAGTTGAAAAGGAGATTAAAAAGATGTATGAGGCAGGAATAATAGTTCCTTTAAGGTTCTCTGATTGGGTATCAAACTTAGTGGCTGTGAGGAAGAAAAAAGGGGAGATCAGATTGTGTATAGATTTCCGAAATCTCAACAGAGCCTCACTAAAAGACAATTATCCTTTGCCTCGAATGGAACATATCCTACAGAAGTTAGTGGGCTCAAAGAGAATCTCCCTGCTAGATGGCTTTTCGGGTTATAACCAAGTGTTGGTACTCCCAGAAGATCAACTCAAAACATCTTTTACCACTCCATGAGGCACCTTCATGTATGTGAAAATGCCTTTTGGATTGATGAATGCTGGAGCCACCTTCCAAAGAGCAATGGACATAGCATTCTCAGATGAGATAGGACACTTCATAGTTATCTACTTGGATGACTTGATAGTATATTCCAAAACTGAGGAAGAACATATCAAACATCTGAGGAAAGTTTTTGAAAAATGTAGAAGGTACGGTCTGTCCTTAAATCCTAAGAAAACTGTTTTTGGGCTGCAAGAAGGTAAACTTCTTGGTCACATTATATCTGAGAAAGGGATTAGGATAGACCCACGAAGAGTTGAGGGGATACTTCAAATCACACACCCGAGAAACATCAAATAATTACAGTCCTTCATTGGGAAGATCAAATTCCTTAGGAGATTCATTCCCAACATAGCTGAGCACCTTAGGAAAATGACTAACATGCTAAAGAAAGGTGCCGGAATTAAGTGGACTGTTGAAGCCAAGAAATATTTTGAGTCAGTAAAACTTGCACTCACACAAGCCCCTGTCCTGATCAACCCAGATCTCTCAAAATATTTTCTGATCTTTTCATTCGCCTCCCAGCATACCGTGGTTGCAGTCTTACTGGAGAAAAATTCAGAAGGTAATGAACAACCAATTGCCTTTTTCAGTAAGGCCTTAAGGGATGCACCCTTGAAGTACAACATTATAGAAAAGCAGGCCTATGCCCTGGTAAAGGCCTTAAAAGACTTTAGGGTCTACTTTCTGCATTCTCACACCATTGCTTATGTGCCAAATATAGTGGTCAAAGATATCTTGTCCCAAGACCCTGATGGGAAAAGGGGCAAATGGATTCCTACTATCTTATAATATGACCTTGAGATAAAGCCCACCAAACTGATCAAAGGTCAAGGCCTGGCCCAATTATTGGCTGAATCTAACCTGCAGGCCCTTGACATTAACATGGTAAATGCCTTAGATGAGCAGGAAGGATTTCCCCACCCAACTTTTGAGGAGAAGTTTCAGAACTCTCCTTGGTATTCCGATATCCTTTATGTGCTCACCAATCTCAATGCCCCTCCAGAATTGTCAAAAAATAAGGCCAGATTCATAAAACTGAAAGCTAGAAACTACTGCATTTTGAATGAAAAATTATATTGGAAAAACCCGAACGGCCTATTGCTGAAATGTTTGCCTGAACCTGAAGCTGAAAGAACTAAACAAGAATTCCATGCTGGGGAGTGTGGAGGCCACTTGAGTTGGAAAGCCACTGCAAACAAGATACTCAGGGCTGGCTATTATTGGCCCACTCTCTTCAATGATGTCCATAAAATGGTAACTTCCTGTCATAAATTCCAAATCTTTGAAGGCAGAAGAAAGCTCCTCCCCCTCCCTTTACAACCCATCACTGTAGAAGGTCCCTTCATGCAATGGGGCCTAGATTTCATCGGAGAAATACATCCTGCCTCTTCTGGACAACACAAATGGATCCTAACAGCCACAGACTACTTCACCAAATGGATAGAGGCCATACCCACTAGGAATGCCACTGATTCTGTCATTATTAGGTTCCTAGAAGACTTCATCCTATCTCGGTTTGGCTGTCCAAGAAAAATAATCACTGACAATTCTACTGCTTTTCGATCCAAGAGGATGGTAAATTTCTGTCATAGGTATGGAATAACACTTGGTCATTCAACTGCCTATTACCCTGAAGGTAATGGACTAGCTGAATCTTCAAACAAAAGCCTAGTGAACATCATCAAGAAGCTGTTAGAAGAGAACAAGAAGTCATGGCATAAGAAGTTGGTGCATGCCTTGTGGGTTGATAGGCTTACAACGAATAAGTCCATTGGTATGTGACCATTCCAGCTCATTTATGGAGCAGAAGTAGTTTTTCCTACCAGCCTTGGAGTGCCAGTGATTAAGCTTGTTCAGGAGATTCAGACAGAGGAAGACAGCATGGTGAGAAGAATTAATGAAACAATCCATCTTCAGCAAATGAGGGAGCAGGTTTATAACAGAGCTGTCAGAGTTCAGGAAAACATAAAGAGACAGTTTGACAAAAGAGCCAAAGCTTCAGATTTCAAAGTTGGGGACAAGGTTCTGAAATGGGATTCAAGGAGAAAGGACAAAGGTAAACATGGCAAGTTTGATAGTTTGTGGCAAGGTCCATATATTATCCAAGCCACTGTGGGTCCTAATGCATTTTTCTTACAAGAACTTAATGGTACAGAGCTGTTTGGGGGTCCTGTCAATGGCAGGATGCTAAAGCATTACTTCTGCTAAATTTCAGTTTCCAGTTTCCATTTCATTGTACATACCATTGCAGTGTTTATGTTATTTAAAAAAAAAAAAAAAGGGAGAGGTTCAGACATGCCCAAAACATGAACCTCAGAGACACAAAGGAGCTGGTCCTAACATGCTCAAAATATGGACCAGCCATGAAGAAAAGAAATCGGCTCTAACATGCCAAAAACCAGAGCTGAGTCATAAAAGGAAGTGACTCTAATATGCTTAAAAACCTGAGTCACAAAGAAAGAAGGATGCTTCAAGAGTTCAGATTTCGAGCCTTCAAATTTTTGCTTCAAATTTTCTACAAGTTTCAGTCCATGAGCAGTTTTGTCTTCATGTCATGGTCCACAGCAAGCCAGACAGTCTAATCCTGACATGACTGTTTTTCAATTTCTGTCTTAGAATGTAGAGAAGAAATCTGCTGGACAGTTTAATCCCAATAAGTATTAGATTAGGTAGAGAAACATATGAGACCAATAGTCTAATCTGGTATCATGGAGCAATAAGGGTAGATTTAGAATAGGTTTATTTTCTATTGTAAAAATAAATGATGTAAAGGGTTTGCTATTTCAAATGCACCCTAGAAGAAAAAATGCTAGGATTGTAGGATGGGTAGGTAGACTGTTAGAGAATGTTTCTGCTGATCTATCATATTTGTGGCAGCTAAAAATCTAAGAAGAAAGGTGGCTTGGGCAACGTGCATCTGGCCTACACCAAAGATCAATTTCTGAATTCTTGACACCGTCAAGAAGAAGCCATCCCCATGTGGAGCCACTGTTAGCCCCCCTATAAATTTTTGACAAGTAAACAGGGGGCTAAATGTTTTTGAGTCTTCAAGGAATGCATTTCCTTTGGAAACACATCATCCTTGAAGCCTGTTTCATAATTCCCTGCCTTTGTCTGTTTCCCCCTGCTGTCATGAGTTCAATAAGCCTCGCTGAACGATAATGTTTTTTTCAAAGGGCCTTATTTCGCCCCTTGTATCTCTACAAAACTCCCCCACTTTATCTTTTTTCCCTTTTTCCCAAAATCCCCATGAAATCCCACCTTTTCCCTCAGTTTCCTAAAATTTCCCCTCTATCTCCCTATCGTTACCCTCTTATGGCTTTAAAATCCATTGAAATGGGCTCAAAACCCACATTAAACCTTATAATAGGGCTTAGCCCCTTTTCCCGTCAGCCCTAACCACTTCCCCACATATGCCCATCACCCAAAGGCCAAGCGCTTTAGCTTTAAGCGCTAATCGCATCGGAAAAGACCAAGCGCAGTGTTAAAATCCTTTGTAACATCATGAAAACTCCGATGCGATTGTTTTTTTAACAAGTCCCGTGACTTGATATCCACCGTTGATCTACCATATAGATCGGACGGCCAGCACAATATCGCAATCTTTGCAATCGCAGCACTCAAGTTTGGTTCCCCGATCGATTCGTCACAAGTGTTTGCGATGCGATCAATCGCAACTCCCCACCGATCGCTGTCCCTTTCGATCAATCGCAAGTCCTGTCTTTCGATCCCCGATCACGCCATCTCCCGATATCATCCCAACCATTGATCCCCTTGTCTAATCCAATGGCTATCGCTTGTCCCCGCTCATCGCAATTGGAAGTTTGTTAGTGCCGTTCCTTCGTGTCCTCGCCGATTGCGATCCCCCGATCCGCATCTCCACCGTCGATTCCCGTGCGAATCCAACCGTCATCGCACTTCCCAATCGCTTCTCCTTCCTTGATTGCAATCGAAAGTTATAAGTGTGCGTCCCTCTCGTCCATCACGATTGCGATTCTCCGACTAAATCTTTACCGACCGTTGGGTTTAAGATCTAATGGTTCAAAGCGAATCACCCTCCGCCTCCAGCTGGGTCCCACCTTGTACATCTACGCCCACGCATTTTGTTACGTTTCCTTCGCTTTCCTTTGTATTTTGTTTGAAATCCAAGGTTCAAGACTTTACACTAAAGTCTTATATTTCACTGTTGTTCCCCCCAATTTCATATATCACTCCGCCGCTCGATCTCTACTGTCGATCTTTGTCCCCTGACCATGATCTAACGGTCGGCGCTGCATTCCACCATCAAACCCTATTATTCATATTTTACTCCGTTTCATTGCATTTTGTCACCAATTTTTAGTGAAAAACCACCATTCCGCCGCCGCGCTACCATTTCATCCACCCTTCCATTGCATTGTTCTTCTCATTCCAGTTGCGTGTTCCGTAGGGTACAGAAGGCGAACACGCCTCCAAAAATACATAGTATGGATACAGCGGCAAGGTTTTTACTGACAGAGGTGTGGAAATTAATATATGACAGGTTTCTCTACATCAGCAGAATTTTTTCCTCTCAGAAAGGACGGGTTGCTCATATAGTTTTTATTCCATAGCGTGCTCCAGAGGAGATCTCCGCTCAGAACGCAGTCCAAGGATATCAGAGCATTTGTTGCTCAAGTGTGGTGGATCATTCCATTTTTTATTGCCATTTTGTTTATTCACCAAAGGTACTACAAAGTACAGCAAACCAGAATGCATCAAAGACATACCTGGAATTAATGAAGCCTGACGAAGACCATTCTTTTCTCCAAAGAGTGCCAAAAATTAATGCTCAGAGTTTAAAACAGAATGGGCTTCGGCCCTCTCCTTATTTTCTGAGTTTAATGTTATATTTAGTGTTCTACCTACTTCCTCTGCTCTTTTTCAGTTATAAAAACTATGAGAAAATTTTTGTAAAGGTTGTTGATGAGATAGCAGAGAAGTGCAAGCAGTTTCTCTTGAGATAAGTTCTATGTGTATAGTTGTAAGATAGGTTGAGGAATATGTATTCAGACTGAATGACCAAGCTATTGGCTATGTTGTACCTAATTGGTGTTGATGTTTAATATGATAAGCACATTTCATTGGATCCTGATCTAAAGCTACGGTGATGTTTTTCTATCTCTGTGTTTATTTCCATTTCATTTCATTTCATCTGGCTCGCATCAGAAATTTGGCATAAGATTCACCCTTGTTAGGTGCCTTATGTTGCTGCTCTCCCAGCCCTTTATGTTTTCTGCTTAATGTTTTTATCTAAAGATTGATTTCAATTTATTTAACCAGTGTAGTGGATGTTGTTGCCTACTAGCTGATGTATGAATTAATGGAATCTGTTTTAGATGTTCTTGTTAGGATTTAATGGAATGTGCTGAGAACAATGGGAGTTCTAGAACCCTGTATCTGCCTCACTAGGATCTTTCCATTCTGATTAAGCCTTTCCAAGTTCCCTTGTGCTGCCTCTGATTTTGTCCAAGTAGGTTTGGAGTTAAATGACCTCTAACCTGATCTATATATGGGATTAGTTGGTTCTCCCCCCTTCACTCTCGGTCCTTAATGTCCCATACCACCCTATCACTTTATGATCCAAGGCTTTAGATGACTAGCCCAACTGAAAGCATGCATATTGATAGCAAGTAAATCCTTTCTTGACTCCATTATCCAATGGACTTGATTTTCTCTTGATTATCTCTCCTTTGCCTAAATTATTCTTTGCCCAGTCCTGTTTCATGATGAACCCTTCCTTCCTGATTCCCAACAACCAAACTCTTAATCAGATAAACAAACCCTGTGCATATAACTAGCCTAAAATAATAACTTAGAGCTTCAAAGACATACACTTTGACTCATATAGAGAGATCCCTCTCTGGACCTAGGAGGGCTAGATCCTAGGGTCTAAAAGTGGTTCTGACGTTGTCTTGTCTTTTGGTCTTGCCAATCTGGCCAAAACACGGGAACCCCAACATAATGGCGACTCCGCTGGGGAATTCTGAGTGCATCTCACCTTAACACACTCTTATAAACTCAGAAACTTAGAACTCTGGTTAGGTTGGCAGTAAGTCACCCCTTTCTCGAATCTACCTCCATTTGTTGTGTGCTTCTTATACTATTAGACAGAGTCTGGAAAGGGCCAGGTAGCCTCAAGATCTCACACTCTTTCGGAGGTGACATATCTGGTAAATTCCCTCTCAGTCAATCTCTGGTTGGAGTTTGTTGTGTTTTGAGGTTATTCTTGAAAGGTGACATTACTTAAGCATTGTGGTGGACAATGTACCCCTTAGAACACCCTAAGCTTTCCACCTTGAGACTCCATAACTTTCAAAGATAAAAGACTCCGCTGCTGATCAGTAGGCCTGCTGATTATCTTGGTTTCACATAAGACTCCACTGGGAGACCAACCTATTAAACAACATCAACCACGATAGGAAAATCAAGTAGGGTTAGCTCTTGGTTGAAATGAAACATTCTGGCTTCGAGGAACATCTATACAAGAGCATATCCTAACCCAAACCCCCCTGAAATAGTTGATAACCCTGAAGGCATCCTGAAGAGAGAAACTACTTCTAGTCGCATCTATAGAGCTAATTCAGCACCTGAAGACCTTACAGCTCTAGCATATTTTCACCCTAACCTAGACCTTCAAAATAGATTACCTAGAACTAGGTCATCCAGTGTTTTAGACCAGCCAGACCTTAGGTTCCCTGGTTCACCATCTCATAGTGGTAAGCACGTTAAAGACACAGGGACCCCTCCATCTACACCCCCAGACACTCACTTCATCAAAAACATGGGGCTTTTTCATCCCAGGTCTGCCCAACAAGCTTTTGCTGGCCCTAAAATCCCTGCCATCCATATACCAGCTGCTCAGGCTAATCCTCTACCTCATCAGAACATCATAATGGCAGCCTGGTATGCCCCTCTAGTGTTACCTCAACCTCTAGTACCCTTACCAAATGATTATCAATAAAAAATCCCACACTTCCTTGCTAAAGAGCCTACAACAGCCCAGCAACATGTAGATAAAATGGAGGACTATTTTGACTATATGGAAATCGATGATGAAACAGTCAAAATGAGAATTTTCGCATAGAGTTTGGGAGGGGATGTAAAGAAATGGTTTAAAAACCTGCCCCCGGGCAGTATTCGAGATCTCCCTGCTTTATATCAGACCTTCATTAACAAATGGGAGGTTAGGGCTAACCCTCAACAACTCCTAGTAGAATACATAATCTGAGAAAGAACGCAGGGGAGAGTGTCCATGATTACTCCACGAGATTTTACAGCATTTACAATGCACTCCCTCCACACATGAAACCTCCACAAGGTATGGCCCTAGAAAAGTATCCTGAAGGCTTTGATGTTGATATGGCCTATGAACTAAGGGATAAGGAGTACACCACATTAAAAGACATGCATAAAGGAGCCATAACTATAGAAGAAAACTTGATGGAGAAGAGGGAAATATTGAGAGCTGAAAAGAGGGTAACGTATAGAGATGACAATGTAGCCTCCACATCTGATCCCAATTATGATAGATTATCTAAGAACGTGGAGAAGCTGCAACAAATGATGGAAAAGATGGTTGTCACAGTTAGCAATCAAAACAGAAACCAAAATTAGAACCAAAACTTTAGGAGAAACAATACCACTCCCAACAGACAAAAAGAATCAGATCAACAAGTCATTCCCCCATTCCAAAACTTTCTTGATGAAGATGAGGGAATCATAGAAGAGTCTGAAGGGAATACAATAAGCATGTTTGAAGCAAATGAATCAATCTATAACTGTGATTCAGAAGAAGATGAGCCCTCACCCTCATATCGGGATGAGGAAAGATCAGAGTCTGAAGCCTACAGACTTGGATTTGAAAATGCTATTATGCAGGTCAGGGAACAATATGAGATTAGGAGAAAAAAGAGTCAAGACATCCCCAAACCCAAAACTCCTAAGGTCACTATCAAGAAAAGGCCTGAGAAAGCTCCTAAAGCAACTGCTCAAAATAACAAATCAGCAGCTGAGAGTTCTGAGAAAGACAAAGAGAAAGACAACCAAGACACTGAAAAACAAATCCAACCAACCAGCAGCACTAGCACTGTAGTTAGTGCTCCTGAAAAAACGATTCCTGACCCTGTACATAGTGAGAAATCACAAACTGATTCAGTTGCTAAGGCAGTAGCAAATAAAACAGAGTTAAGCACTCCAAAGACCCAGTCCACTTTCAATTTAGAGAGTGAGATTGCAAAAATAAAAATCTCTGTACCATTATCTGAGCTGGCCACTCAGGATGTATGTAAAGGCCAAATTTTGAAAGCTTTGAATCTGGGGGAAAACAACGACACTGTGAATTTGAGTGATGATCAATTTTCCCTCCTGTTTGGTCCAAAGATTGAGGGAAAGTTTCAGGAAGGGGTAGTTCCACCTTTTTATATCAGTCTCAACATTCATGACAAAATACTCCACAATGCCATGCATGATTCTGGAGAATCACACAATTTAATGCCTAAGGTGGTGATGGAAAGATTAGGCCTAGAGATAACCCGCCCTTATAAAGATTTGTATTTTTTTTACTCTAGTAGACTAAAATGCCTAGCTCTAATCAAAAACTTGTGTGTAAGCCTCACCCAGATTCCTGCTAAGTGTATGGTCATGGATGTGGTGGTGGCAGATGTGCCACCTAAATATGGCATGTTACTATCTCGATCATGGGGAGCCAAACTACAAGGGACAATGCAGATGGATGGCTCATATGCCACAGTCCCTATATTTGGCCAACTTAGAAAACTGTATAGGGAGTCCCAAATGAAATTCCTAGTCAGTAGCCCAAAGATGCCTGAAAACTCCCCTTTATACACTATGCATACAGATCTAGATTCATTCATCCTGTACAATGACCAATCCGGAGGAGAACCAGAATCAGGAAACAGAAGTGCAAAGGATAGCACCAAGCCCATGAACGTAAACATAATGGCTACTCTGGAGGAATACGATGAAGAAAACCATGGGCAGAGTACTCAAAATGAAACTAAAAGTAAACAGGAAACACAATGCATTCAACCTATCAGTCACTCTCCTCAAACCTACCCACCACGTGAAGAACAAAATGATTCACAACCTAGCACAGACCCCACAACGCAATATAATGGCGAACCCCTGTGGGAAATGAATTTCGATGGATCCTGTACTAGGAAAACTGCCGGAGCAGGGGTGTGGTTACGTAACATAGAGAGTGATTATGTAGAGAGCCACGCTATCAATCTGCACTTCAAATGCACAAATAATATTGTAGAGTATGAGGCTCTTATCCTGGGATTAAATCTGTTGAAAAAATTAGGAGCCCGTAGGGTAACTGTGCTAGGAGACTCTGAGTTAGTTATCAAACAAGTGAATGGTGAATACACAGAAAAACAACCTAGACTGGGGGCATATAGGACCGATGCCATGGATATATTGAAAACTTTCGTGGAATATGAATTGGTGTTTGTTCCCAGGAGTCAAAACATTATTGCTTGGAGAAAGTGTATGATGTTTGGTGTCAAGTGTATGATGTTTGGTGTCAATGAAGCACACCATGTGTTAGTATGAATCCTTTTTCATAAAAGATCACTTTAGCTACGCATAACAAATAGCCCTAACATCAATTATGGCTGCCAATATCTTTAAGTCTACAATTATTTGATCCAAATAATGCTGCACACATCCAGATCTAAGCATAAAAGACATTAAGCAGTAATAAAATATG